>JAWQFJ010035395.1:0-11418 GCA_034096865.1 Theodoxus fluviatilis | reverse complement strand
TCTCTCGCCCTGACTGAGTGCACAGTACTTCACTCTCTCGCCCTGACTGAGTGCACAGTACTTCACCTCTCTCGCCCGACTGAGTGCACAGTACTTCACCTCTCTCGCCCTGACTGAGTGCACAGTACTTCACCTCTCGCCCTGACTGAGTGCACAGTACTTCACTCTCTCGCCCTGACTGAGTGCACAGTACTTCACTCTCTCGCCCTGACTGAGTGCACAGTACTTCACCTCTCTCGCCCTGACTGAGTGCACAGTACTTCACTCTCTCGCCCTGACTGAGTGCACAGTACTTCACTCTCTCTCGCCCTGACTGAGTGCACAGTACTTCACTCTCTCGCCCTGACTGAGTGCACAGTACTTCACTCTCTCTCGCCCTGACTGAGTGCACAGTACTTCACTCTCTCGCCCTGACTGAGTGCACAGTACTTCACCTCTCTCGCCCCGACTGAGTGCACAGTACTTCACTCTCTCGCCCCGACTGAGTGCACAGTACTTCACTCTCTCTCGCCCGACTGAGTGCACAGTACTTCACCTCTCTCGCCCTGACTGAGTGCACAGTACTTCACTCTCTCGCCCTGACTGAGTGCACAGTACTTCACTCTCTCGCCCTGACTGAGTGCACAGTACTTCACTCTCTCTCGCCCCGACTGAGTGCACAGTACTTCACCTCTCTCTCGCCCTGACTGAGTGCACAGTACTTCACCTCTCTCGCCCTGACTGAGTGCACAGTACTTCACCTCTCTCTCGCCCTGACTGAGTGCACAGTACTTCACCTCTCTCGCCCTGACTGAGTGCACAGTACTTCACTCTCTCTCGCCCTGACTGAGTGCACAGTACTTCACCTCTCTCGCCCTGACTGAGTGCACAGTACTTCACTCTCTCGCCCTGACTGAGTGCACAGTACTTCACCTCTCTCTCGCCCTGACTGAGTGCACAGTACTTCACTCTCTCTCGCCCTGACTGAGTGCACAGTACTTCACTCTCTCGCCCTGACTGAGTGCACAGTACTTCACCTCTCTCTCGCCCTGACTGAGTGCACAGTACTTCACTCTCTCTCGCCCTGACTGAGTGCACAGTACTTCACCTCTCGCCCCGACTGAGTGCACAGTACTTCACCTCTCGCCCCGACTGAGTGCACAGTACTTCACCTCTCTCTCGCCCCGACTGAGTGCACAGTACTTCATCTCTCTCTCGCCCCGACTGAGTGCACAGTACTTCACCTCTCTCTCGCCCCGACTGAGTGCACAGTACTTCATCTCTCTCTCGCCCCGACTGAGTGCACAGTACTTCACCTCTCGCCCCGACTGAGTGCACAGTACTTCACTCTCTCGCCCTGACTGAGTGCACAGTACTTCACTCTCTCGCCCTGACTGAGTGCACAGTACTTCATCTCTCGCCCTGACTGAGTGCACAGTACTTCACCTCTCGCCCTGACTGAGTGCACAGTACTTCACTCTCTCGCCCTGACTGAGTGCACAGTACTTCACCTCTCGCCCCGACTGAGTGCACAGTACTTCACTCTCTCGCCCTGACTGAGTGCACAGTACTTCACTCTCTCGCCCTG
This sequence comes from Theodoxus fluviatilis, assembly GCA_034096865.1. Lineage (NCBI taxonomy): Eukaryota > Metazoa > Mollusca > Gastropoda > Cycloneritida > Neritidae > Theodoxus > Theodoxus fluviatilis. Next base: position 9,851 of record JAWQFJ010035395.1, on the reverse strand, counting down.
ACTGAGTGCACAGTACTTCATCTCTCTCGCCCTGACTGAGTGCACAGTACTTCACCTCTCGCCCTGACTGAGTGCACAGTACTTCACCTCTCTCGCCCTGACTGAGTGCACAGTACTTCACTCTCTCTCGCCCTGACTGAGTGCACAGTACTTCATCTCTCGCCCTGACTGAGTGCACAGTACTTCACCTCTCGCCCTGACTGAGTGCACAGTACTTCACTCTCTCGCCCTGACTGAGTGCACAGTACTTCACTCTCTCGCCCTGACTGAGTGCACAGTACTTCATCCTCTCGCCCTGACTGAGTGCACAGTACTTCACTCTCTCGCCCTGACTGAGTGCACAGTACTTCACTCTCTCGCCCTGACTGAGTGCACAGTACTTCATCTCTCGCCCTGACTGAGTGCACAGTACTTCACTCTCTCTCGCCCTGACTGAGTGCACAGTACTTCACTCTCTCGCCCTGACTGAGTGCACAGTACTTCACCTCTCTCGCCCTGACTGAGTGCACAGTACTTCACCTCTCTCGCCCTGACTGAGTGCACAGTACTTCACCTCTCTCTCGCCCTGACTGAGTGCACAGTACTTCACCTCTCGCCCTGACTGAGTGCACAGTACTTCATCTCTCGCCCTGACTGAGTGCACAGTACTTCATCTCTCGCCCTGACTGAGTGCACAGTACTTCACTCTCTCGCCCTGACTGAGTGCACAGTACTTTACCTCCCGCCCCGACTGAGTGCACAGTACTTCACTCTCTCTCGCCCTGACTGAGTGCACAGTACTTCACTCTCTCTCGCCCTGACTGAGTGCACAGTACTTCACTCTCTCTCGCCCTGACTGAGTGCACAGTACTTCACTCTCTCTCGCCCTGACTGAGTGCACAGTACTTCACCTCTCTCTCGCCCTGACTGAGTGCACAGTACTTCACTCTCTCTCGCCCTGACTGAGTGCACAGTACTTCACTCTCTCTCGCCCTGACTGAGTGCACAGTACTTCACTCTCTCTCGCCCTGACTGAGTGCACAGTACTTCACCTCTCTCTCGCCCTGACTGAGTGCACAGTACTTCACTCTCTCTCGCCCTGACTGAGTGCACAGTACTTCACCTCTCTCGCCCTGACTGAGTGCACAGTACTTCACTCTCTCTCGCCCTGACTGAGTGCACAGTACTTCACCTCTCTCTCGCCCTGACTGAGTGCACAGTACTTCACTCTCTCTCGCCCTGACTGAGTGCACAGTACTTCACTCTCTCTCGCCCTGACTGAGTGCACAGTACTTCACCTCTCTCTCGCCCTGACTGAGTGCACAGTACTTCACTCTCTCGCCCTGACTGAGTGCACAGTACTTCACTCTCTCTCGCCCTGACTGAGTGCACAGTACTTCACTCTCTCGCCCTGACTGAGTGCACAGTACTTCACTCTCTCGCCCTGACTGAGTGCACAGTACTTCATCTCTCGCCCTGACTGAGTGCACAGTACTTCACTCTCTCGCCCTGACTGAGTGCACAGTACTTCACTCTCTCGCCCTGACTGAGTGCACAGTACTTCACTCTCTCGCCCTGACTGAGTGCACAGTACTTCACTCTCTCGCCCTGACTGAGTGCACAGTACTTCACTCTCTCGCCCTGACTGAGTGCACAGTACTTCACTCTCTCGCCCTGACTGAGTGCACAGTACTTCACTCTCTCGCCCTGACTGAGTGCACAGTACTTCATCCTCTCGCCCTGACTGAGTGCACAGTACTTCACTCTCTCTCGCCCTGACTGAGTGCACAGTACTTCACTCTCTCGCCCTGACTGAGTGCACAGTACTTCACCTCTCTCTCGCCCTGACTGAGTGCACAGTACTTCACTCTCTCGCCCTGACTGAGTGCACAGTACTTCACCTCTCTCTCGCCCTGACTGAGTGCACAGTACTTCACTCTCTCGCCCTGACTGAGTGCACAGTACTTCACTCTCTCTCGCCCTGACTGAGTGCACAGTACTTCACTCTCTCTCGCCCTGACTGAGTGCACAGTACTTCACTCTCTCTCGCCCTGACTGAGTGCACAGTACTTCACTCTCTCTCGCCCTGACTGAGTGCACAGTACTTCACCTCTCTCTCGCCCTGACTGAGTGCACAGTACTTCACTCTCTCTCGCCCTGACTGAGTGCACAGTACTTCACCTCTCTCTCGCCCTGACTGAGTGCACAGTACTTCATCTCTCTCGCCCTGACTGAGTGCACAGTACTTCACCTCTCTCTCGCCCTGACTGAGTGCACAGTACTTCACTCTCTCGCCCTGACTGAGTGCACAGTACTTCACTCTCTCGCCCTGACTGAGTGCACAGTACTTCACTCTCTCGCCCTGACTGAGTGCACAGTACTTCACTCTCTCGCCCTGACTGAGTGCACAGTACTTCACTCTCTCTCGCCCTGACTGAGTGCACAGTACTTCATCTCTCTCGCCCTGACTGAGTGCACAGTACTTCACCTCTCTCTCGCCCTGACTGAGTGCACAGTACTTCATCTCTCTCGCCCTGACTGAGTGCACAGTACTTCACTCTCTCTCGCCCTGACTGAGTGCACAGTACTTCACTCTCTCTCGCCCTGACTGAGTGCACAGTACTTCACTCTCTCTCGCCCTGACTGAGTGCACAGTACTTCACTCTCTCGCCCTGACTGAGTGCACAGTACTTCATCTCTCGCCCTGACTGAGTGCACAGTACTTCACCTCTCTCTCGCCCTGACTGAGTGCACAGTACTTCACCTCTCTCGCCCTGACTGAGTGCACAGTACTTCATCTCTCTCGCCCTGACTGAGTGCACAGTACTTCATCTCTCTCGCCCTGACTGAGTGCACAGTACTTCACTCTCTCTCGCCCTGACTGAGTGCACAGTACTTCACTCTCTCGCCCTGACTGAGTGCACAGTACTTCACTCTCTCGCCCTGACTGAGTGCACAGTACTTCACTCTCTCGCCCTGACTGAGTGCACAGTACTTCACTCTCTCGCCCTGACTGAGTGCACAGTACTTCACTCTCTCGCCCTGACTGAGTGCACAGTACTTCATCTCTCGCCCTGACTGAGTGCACAGTACTTCACTCTCTCGCCCTGACTGAGTGCACAGTACTTCACTCTCTCGCCCTGACTGAGTGCACAGTACTTCACTCTCTCGCCCTGACTGAGTGCACAGTACTTCACTCTCTCGCCCTGACTGAGTGCACAGTACTTCACTCTCTCGCCCTGACTGAGTGCACAGTACTTCACTCTCTCGCCCTGACTGAGTGCACAGTACTTCACTCTCTCTCGCCCTGACTGAGTGCACAGTACTTCACTCTCTCGCCCTGACTGAGTGCACAGTACTTCACCTCTCTCGCCCTGACTGAGTGCACAGTACTTCACCTCTCTCGCCCTGACTGAGTGCACAGTACTTCACTCTCTCGCCCTGACTGAGTGCACAGTACTTCACTCTCTCTCGCCCTGACTGAGTGCACAGTACTTCACCTCTCGCCCTGACTGAGTGCACAGTACTTCACTCTCTCGCCCTGACTGAGTGCACAGTACTTCACTCTCTCTCGCCCTGACTGAGTGCACAGTACTTCACTCTCTCGCCCTGACTGAGTGCACAGTACTTCACTCTCTCTCGCCCTGACTGAGTGCACAGTACTTCATCTCTCTCGCCCTGACTGAGTGCACAGTACTTCACCTCTCTCGCCCTGACTGAGTGCACAGTACTTCATCTCTCTCGCCCTGACTGAGTGCACAGTACTTCACTCTCTCTCGCCCTGACTGAGTGCACAGTACTTCACCTCTCTCGCCCTGACTGAGTGCACAGTACTTCACTCTCTCTCGCCCTGACTGAGTGCACAGTACTTCACTCTCTCTCGCCCTGACTGAGTGCACAGTACTTCACTCTCTCTCGCCCTGACTGAGTGCACAGTACTTCATCCTCTCGCCCTGACTGAGTGCACAGTACTTCATCTCTCTCGCCCTGACTGAGTGCACAGTACTTCACTCTCTCTCGCCCTGACTGAGTGCACAGTACTTCACTCTCTCTCGCCCTGACTGAGTGCACAGTACTTCACTCTCTCGCCCTGACTGAGTGCACAGTACTTCACTCTCTCGCCCTGACTGAGTGCACAGTACTTCACTCTCTCGCCCTGACTGAGTGCACAGTACTTCACTCTCTCGCCCTGACTGAGTGCACAGTACTTCACTCTCTCGCCCTGACTGAGTGCACAGTACTTCACTCTCTCTCGCCCTGACTGAGTGCACAGTACTTCACTCTCTCGCCCTGACTGAGTGCACAGTACTTCACTCTCTCGCCCTGACTGAGTGCACAGTACTTCACTCTCTCGCCCTGACTGAGTGCACAGTACTTCATCTCTCTCGCCCTGACTGAGTGCACAGTACTTCATCCTCTCGCCCTGACTGAGTGCACAGTACTTCATCTCTCGCCCTGACTGAGTGCACAGTACTTCACTCTCTCGCCCTGACTGAGTGCACAGTACTTCATCTCTCGCCCTGACTGAGTGCACAGTACTTCATCTCTCGCCCTGACTGAGTGCACAGTACTTCATCTCTCGCCCTGACTGAGTGCACAGTACTTCATCTCTCGCCCTGACTGAGTGCACAGTACTTCATCTCTCGCCCTGACTGAGTGCACAGTACTTCACTCTCTCGCCCTGACTGAGTGCACAGTACTTCACTCTCTCTCGCCCTGACTGAGTGCACAGTACTTCATCTCTCGCCCTGACTGAGTGCACAGTACTTCACTCTCTCTCGCCCTGACTGAGTGCACAGTACTTCATCTCTCGCCCTGACTGAGTGCACAGTACTTCACTCTCTCTCGCCCTGACTGAGTGCACAGTACTTCACTCTCTCGCCCTGACTGAGTGCACAGTACTTCACTCTCTCTCGCCCTGACTGAGTGCACAGTACTTCACCTCTCTCTCGCCCTGACTGAGTGCACAGTACTTCACTCTCTCTCGCCCTGACTGAGTGCACAGTACTTCACTCTCTCTCGCCCTGACTGAGTGCACAGTACTTCACCTCTCTCTCGCCCTGACTGAGTGCACAGTACTTCACTCTCTCTCGCCCTGACTGAGTGCACAGTACTTCACTCTCTCTCGCCCTGACTGAGTGCACAGTACTTCACTCTCTCGCCCTGACTGAGTGCACAGTACTTCACCTCTCTCTCGCCCTGACTGAGTGCACAGTACTTCATCTCTCTCTCGCCCTGACTGAGTGCACAGTACTTCACCTCTCTCGCCCTGACTGAGTGCACAGTACTTCATCCTCTCGCCCTGACTGAGTGCACAGTACTTCACTCTCTCTCGCCCTGACTGAGTGCACAGTACTTCACTCTCTCGCCCTGACTGAGTGCACAGTACTTCATCTCTCGCCCTGACTGAGTGCACAGTACTTCACTCTCTCGCCCTGACTGAGTGCACAGTACTTCACTCTCTCTCGCCCTGACTGAGTGCACAGTACTTCACCTCTCTCTCGCCCTGACTGAGTGCACAGTACTTCACCTCTCTCTCGCCCTGACTGAGTGCACAGTACTTCATCTCTCTCTCGCCCTGACTGAGTGCACAGTACTTCACTCTCTCTCGCCCTGACTGAGTGCACAGTACTTCACTCTCTCTCGCCCTGACTGAGTGCACAGTACTTCACCTCTCTCTCGCCCTGACTGAGTGCACAGTACTTCACCTCTCGCCCTGACTGAGTGCACAGTACTTCATCTCTCTCGCCCTGACTGAGTGCACAGTACTTCATCTCTCTCGCCCTGACTGAGTGCACAGTACTTCACTCTCTCTCGCCCCGACTGAGTGCACAGTACTTCACCTCTCGCCCTGACTGAGTGCACAGTACTTCATCTCTCGCCCTGACTGAGTGCACAGTACTTCACCTCTCGCCCTGACTGAGTGCACAGTACTTCACCTCTCGCCCTGACTGAGTGCACAGTACTTCACCTCTCGCCCTGACTGAGTGCACAGTACTTCATCTCTCGCCCTGACTGAGTGCACAGTACTTCACTCTCTCTCGCCCTGACTGAGTGCACAGTACTTCACCTCTCGCCCTGACTGAGTGCACAGTACTTCACCTCTCGCCCTGACTGAGTGCACAGTACTTCACCTCTCGCCCCGACTGAGTGCACAGTACTTCATCTCTAGCCCCGACTGAGTGCACAGTACTTCATCTCTCGCCCCGCCGGAGTGCACAGTACTTCACCTCTCTCTCGCCCTGACTGAGTGCACAGTACTTCACTCTCTCGCCCTGACTGAGTGCACAGTACTTCACCTCTCTCGCCCTGACTGAGTGCACAGTACTTCACCTCTCGCCCTGACTGAGTGCACAGTACTTCATCTCTCGCCCTGACTGAGTGCACAGTACTTCATCTCTCTCTCGCCCTGACTGAGTGCACAGTACTTCACCTCTCGCCCTGACTGAGCGCACAGTACTTCATCTCTCGCCCCGACTGAGTGCACAGTACTTCATCTCTCGCCCCGACTGAGTGCACAGTACTTCATCTCTCGCCCCGACTGAGTGCACAGTACTTCATCTCTCTCTCGCCCTGACTGAGTGCACAGTACTTCATCTCTCGCCCTGACTGAGTGCACAGTACTTCATCTCTCGCCCTGACTGAGTGCACAGTACTTCATCTCCCGCCCCGACTGAGTGCACAGTACTTCATCTCTCTCTCGCCCCGACTGAGGGCACCTTACTTCACTCTCTCGCCCTGACTGAGTGCACAGTACTTCACTCTCTCGCCCTGACTGAGTGCACAGTACTTCACTCTCTCGCCCCGACTGAGTGCACAGTACTTCATCTCTCGCCCTGACTGAGTGCACAGTACTTCACCTCTCGCCCTGACTGAGTGCACAGTACTTCACCTCTCGCCCTGACTGAGTGCACAGTACTTCACCTCTCGCCCTGACTGAGTGCACAGTACTTCACCTCTCGCCCGACTGAGTGCACAGTACTTCACCTCTCCGCCCCGACTGAGTGCACAGTACTTCACCTGTCGCCCTGACTGAGTGCACAGTACTTCACCTCTCGCCCCGACTGAGTGCACAGTACTTCACCTCTCGCCCCGACTGAGTGCACAGTACTTCATCTCTCTCTCGCCCCGACTGAGTGCACAGTACTTCACCTCTCTCTCGCCCCGACTGAGTGCACAGTACTTCACCTCTCGCCCCGACTGAGTGCACAGTACTTCACCTCTCTCTCGCCCCGACTGAGTGCACAGTACTTCACCTCTCGCCCCGACTGAGTGCACAGTACTTCACCTCTCGCCCCGACTGAGTGCACAGTACTTCACCTCTCTCTCGCCCCGACTGAGTGCACAGTACTTCACCTCTCGCCCCGACTGAGTGCACAGTACTTCACCTCTCGCCCCGACTGAGTGCACAGTACTTCACCTCTCGCCCCGACTGAGTGCACAGTACTTCATCTCTCGCCCCCTCTCGCCCCGACTGAGTGCACAGTACTTCACCTCTCGCCCCGACTGAGTGCACAGTACTTCACTCTCTCTCGCCCTGACTGAGTGCACAGTACTTCACCTCTCTCTCGCCCTGACTGAGTGCACAGTACTTCATCTCTCGCCCTGACTGAGTGCACAGTACTTCACCTCTCTCTCGCCCTGACTGAGTGCACAGTACTTCACCTCTCGCCCTGACTGAGTGCACAGTACTTCACCTCTCGCCCTGACTGAGTGCACAGTACTTCACCTCTCGCCCTGACTGAGTGCACAGTACTTCACCTCTCGCCCTGACTGAGTGCACAGTACTTCATCTCTCGCCCTGACTGAGTGCACAGTACTTCATCTCTCTCTCGCCCTGACTGAGTGCACAGTACTTCACCTCTCGCCCTGACTGAGTGCACAGTACTTCACCTCTCGCCCTGACTGAGTGCACAGTACTTCACCTCTCGCCCTGACTGAGTGCACAGTACTTCATCTCTCGCCCTGACTGAGTGCACAGTACTTCATCTCTCGCCCTGACTGAGTGCACAGTACTTCACCTCTCTCGCCCTGACTGAGTGCACAGTACTTCATCCTCTCGCCCTGACTGAGTGCACAGTACTTCATCTCTCGCCCTGACTGAGTGCACAGTACTTCATCTCTCGCCCCGACTGAGTGCACAGTACTTCACCTCTCGCCCCGACTGAGTGCACAGTACTTCATCTCTCTCTCGCCCCGACTGAGTGCACAGTACTTCACCTCTCTCTCGCCCCGACTGAGTGCACAGTACTTCATCTCTCTCTCGCCCCGACTGAGTGCACAGTACTTCATCTCTCTCTCGCCCCGACTGAGTGCACAGTACTTCACCTCTCGCCCCGACTGAGTGCACAGTACTTCACCTCTCGCCCCGACTGAGTGCACAGTACTTCATCTCTCACCCCGACTGAGTGCACAGTACTTCATCTCTCGCCCCGACTGAGTGCACAGTACTTCACCTCTCTCGCCCTGACTGAGTGCACAGTACTTCACCTCTCGCCCTGACTGAGTGCACAGTACTTCATCTCTCTCGCCCTGACTGAGTGCACAGTACTTCACCTCTCGCCCTGACTGAGTGCACAGTACTTCATCTCTCGCCCTGACTGAGTGCACAGTACTTCATCTCTCGCCCTGACTGAGTGCACAGTACTTCATCTCTCGCCCTGACTGAGTGCACAGTACTTCACCTCTCTCTCGCCCTGACTGAGTGCACAGTACTTCACCTCTCGCCCTGACTGAGTGCACAGTACTTCACCTCTCGCCCTGACTGAGTGCACAGTACTTCATCTCTCGCCCTGACTGAGTGCACAGTACTTCATCTCTCTCTCGCCCCGACTGAGTGCACAGTACTTCACCTCTCGCCCTGACTGAGCGCACAGTACTTCATCTCTCGCCCCGACTGAGTGCACAGTACTTCATCTCTCGCCCCGACTGAGTGCACAGTACTTCATCTCTCGCCCCGACTGAGTGCACAGTACTTCACCTCTCTCTCGCCCTGACTGAGTGCACAGTACTTCATCTCTCGCCCTGACTGAGTGCACAGTACTTCATCTCTCGCCCTGACTGAGTGCACAGTACTTCACCTCCCGCCCCGACTGAGTGCACAGTACTTCATCTCTCTCTCGCCCCGACTGAGTGCACAGTACTTCATCTCTCGCCCCGACTGAGTGCACAGTACTTCATCTCTCGCCCCGACTGAGTGCACAGTACTTCACCTCTCGCCCCGACTGAGTGCACAGTACTTCATCTCTCGCCCCGACTGAGTGCACAGTACTTCACCTCTCGCCCCGACTGAGTGCACAGTACTTCACCTCCCGCCCCGACTGAGTGCACAGTACTTCACTCTCTCGCCCTGACTGAGTGCACAGTACTTCACCTCTCGCCCCGACTGAGTGCACAGTACTTCACCTCTCTCGCCCCGACTGAGTGCACAGTACTTCACCTCTCGCCCCGACTGAGTTCACAGTACTTCACCTCTCGCCCCGACTGAGTGCACAGTACTTCACCTCTCGCCCTGACTGAGTGCACAGAACTTCACTCTCTCGCCCCGACTGAGTGCACAGTACTTCACCTCTCTCTCGCCCCGACTGAGTGCACAGTACTTCACCTCTCGCCCTGACTGAGTGCACAGTACTTCACCTCTCGCCCCGACTGAGTGCACAGTACTTCACCTCTCGCCCCGACTGAGTGCACAGTACTTCACCTCTCGTCCTGACTGAGTGCACAGTACTTCATCTCTCTCGCCCCGACTGAGTGCACAGTACTTCATCTCTCTCTCGCCCCGACTGAGTGCACAGTACTTCACCTCTCGCCCCGACTGAGTGCACAGTACTTCACCTCTCGCCCCGACTGAGTGCACAGTACTTCACCTCTCT
>JAWQFJ010035394.1:30000-37794 GCA_034096865.1 Theodoxus fluviatilis | reverse complement strand
AAAAGTGACTTTTTTAGGCCGTAAACTCGAAAACACCCCCGTAAAATGTCAGTTGACGGAATGGCGATATTTCGCCTTTTCCTTCACTCCCATCGCCAACAGCGTTTCTCCCACGCTGTATAAGCGCTCACCAATTACATTAATAGTTTCTGTGATCCTTCCCAGAAAAAGATTCGCCATTGCTTAAAAAAATATCGTTTTACAGTCAAAATTGTCAACCTGCGTGGCCGGTCCGACTCTTCGAACAGCCACTCCGTCTGAGCGCAACTCTACCAAGTTCTGTTCGCGTGGCCTAATGGCAGTGAATCGTTATTAAACTTGGCAGAAATAGACTTTGAGTATCCTAAAATGTACAAGACCACTCAAATTTCATGAACTATCATCCGTTTTCTACAATTTACAGTGCATAATACGAACCGAGGGGGTTTACGGAAAAGAATGTTATAATTGCTTTACAAACACTTAGTCATGTCAGTTCCCGAATGGCTCATCTGGTAGAGCGTTGGACTATTGTAATGTTAGGTCATTCGTGAACGGGTTCGAATCCGCGCTGAAACTTTGTTTTCACCCTTTTTGACTCACATGCGAAGCAAAAGTGAGTCTATGTACTCACCCTTTTCGTCCGTTAGGGCGTCCGGTCCGGGCGTCCGGGCGTCCGAAAACTTTAACGTTGGATTTTTCTCGGAGACTATTAAGTCTATCAATACCAAATGTGGCATGATGGTGTATGATGACAAGGCCTCAAAAAACATACATAGTGACTTAACCTTGATTCAAGGTCAAGGTCGCAGGGGTCATTAATGTTGTCTAAAAAAACTGTCATTTTTCACATTTTCTCAATTTTCTCTGAAGTTTTTGAGGTTGGAAACATGACCTATATATGGTATATAGGACAAAGTGATCTCTATCTTTTGATACCAGTTTGGTTTACCTTGTGTGGCGAGACAACGTTTTTTCATGCCTTCTGGTTATTAGTATTATTAGAAATGTTTACTATGCGTCTGCTGAGCCGTAGCTTTAGAGGTTTTTTCATTGCCCTGAGCCGGTGTCAGTATAGAATTGACCCCTGTGTAGGTGAATGACTTGAAAGCGTTACCAGTGTAGTGGACTCCACTGGCGTTTTAGCGCTGACCAACCTGTGACTTTCAACGTGTGAATTGACCAGTCAGAGTGGAGTGGGATGGACAGTTGTGATTGGACTGGCTGAACTTGGTGACGTCAGCGAAGTTATTTAAACGAGTGTCGCCGGATGCTCGTGGCGTCATAACATTTATTTTCAGCAAGAGCAGTGACATCGGCGCCCTGCTTGGTGTAGGTGTTTTCTTCCCTTGGCAGTGGCCATGTAAGAGGAGTGATGATAGTAGTGAGAAACCTCAGCCTGCCCGGAGCCGGTTGGAAGCGAACCCCTCTGCCAGAGGGTGGTGGAATGTTGAACAGCCAGCTTGCCTGCCAGCCTGCTTGCCTGCTTTGCTAAAGTGTGGTGGCCTGTCTTGTTGGAAAGCAGACCGACTCCTGTCCGAGGAAGAAGAAGAAGAAGACGTAGGAGCCAGTTCCTTCGACACGACGCAGAAGAAGAAGAAATGCCAGAGAGAGAGAGAGAACGAAAGAATGCCCAGTTCAACTGTTTTCATCGACTGTGGTGATTTCCCTCCAGGGTCACCGGCTGCAATGTCGGTGCACTCAGACCCCCTTCCCCCAATTCCAACCCCTGTGCTGGCGCGGTGAGCGCGGGGTATAAGTCCGTGCTTCTCCAACTGCACGTTTTCATCGAAAGGGTCAGATAAGTACACTTAGTTAATTACCTCGGCTCGGGCAGACATCTTTCTTTTCATTGTTTGTATTACTTGTCTCGCTTCAATTTGTGGAAATGAATTGATTGCTTCTACTTGCATTCTATGCATTTTTGTGGCGCTGGGCGCCCATTCACCGTTCACAGGTAAATGCATTTATGAAAATTAAACTACTTCCTTTGAATTGATACTGTTTTTGCCATTGCTTCATTTAGACAATTACCATCTAGCGTTTGAATGGAGGAGTGAAGGTGCGTGCTCTAGTTCTTCCCCTAGACATTTAAACGAGCCATTTGAGTAAAGAACGAGTACGTCACATTTGGGGGTCTTTCGTCGCGGGATAATTTGAACGAAATGCAATAGTAAAGTAAATCTGAATTCATGTTCAATAGCTAAATTTGGAGTGTCTGTGCCTTGAGCGAGAGTGATATGACCTGACCTGCCATTTTTGTTTTTGATTCACCTTGTTGCTCGCATGCCTTGCTGCACTGTGTGACCTTGTGTTGGCTTACTGCTGTGTGAAGTTTTGCTGAGTTCATTAGTGTGAAGCTAGCAAATCCTTACAATGGGTGAATTGCGAGATATCCTGTTCAAGTTCAGAAGAATAGTGATAAGGGAGACATGGGAGAGATTTTGGGCTGAGCAAGGAGAGAGGGAGAGAAAAGACAGGGAGTGGAGGGAGAAGAGCAAGGCATTCAGAGAGAGGATAAAGGCATATGAAGACAAAAAGTTGGAGCAGGAGGCAGAGAGAGAGAGAGCCAGGGAGGCTGCTGAGAAGTATGAGGAGGAGAGTCAGTGTGAGGAGGTTGTTGCTGAGGAGGTTGTTGTTGCTGAGGAGGTTGTTGTTGCTGAGGAGGTTGTTGTTGCTGAGGAGGTTGTTGTTGCTGAGGAGGTTGTTGTTGCTGAGGAGGTTGTTGTTGCTGAGGAGGTTGTTGTTGCTGAGGAGGTTGTTGTTGCTGAGGAGGTTGTTGCTGAGGAGAGTCGGTGTGAGGAGATTGTTGCTGAGGAGAGTCAGTGTGAGATGGTTGCTTGTCGTTCGTTGGAGAGAGTGGGAATTGACAGAGTCATAGTCGAGGACAGGGTCAGAGTCGAGGACAGGGTCAGAGTCGAGGACAGGGTCAGAGTCGGAGACAGGGTCAGAGTCGGAGACGGGGTCAAGGACAGAGACGGGGTCAGGGACAGAGACGTAGTCAAGGACAGAGACGTAGTCAGGGACAGAGACGTAGTCAGGGACAGAGACAGAGTCAGGGATGGAGACAGAGAAGTGTCAATGGTGAAGGTGGAGGGAGAGGACAAGTGTGTGAGAGAGGAAGAGATGGAAGTTGAGAATGAGTCTGAGAGTGGGGTGTTGATGTGTTCCACCCGGAAGGAGAGGGAGAAGTTGAAGGATGAGACTGAGAGTGGGGTGTTGATGTGTTCCACCCGGAAGGAGAGGGAGAAGTTGAAGGATGAGACTGAGAGTGGAGTGTTGATGTGTTCCACCCGGAGGAAGAGGAAGTGTGAGGAAGGAATTGAGTCTTGTGGGAAGACTGGTGTGGAGTTGGAGGATGTGGGAGAGGAAGGAATTGAGTCTTGTGGGAAGACTGGTGTGGAGTTGGAGGATGTGGGAGAGGAAGGAATTGAGTCTTGTGGGAAGACTGGTGTGAAGTTGGAGGATGTGGGAGAGGAAGGAATGGAGATGGGAGAGGTTGCGTGTGGTGGTGTGAGTCTCGGAGAGGCGAGCCACAGGGAGAGAAAATGGTTTGACTGGAGGAAGAGAAAGAAAGGCTAAATTTGGAGAGAGGGATGAATGGGTGTGGGAATGAGAAAGATTTGATGTGTTTGGCTGTTTATTGGAGTGTGCTGTGTGGAGAAGGTGATGGATGGAGTGTGGGAGTTTTGTGGGCTAATGTTGTGGCCGTGAGTGAATAATGACTGGAGGAGGAAGGAGTTTTGAGGTGTTCCTGCCTGTTGCTTGAGAGTTGATTGTTTTCTTGATTGAATTGTGAATTGTGAAAAATGTCATTTCCATAACATTTTTCTCATTGTGGTAGGGAGGTGTGGCGAGACAACGTTTTTTCATGCCTTCTGGTTATTAGTATTATTAGAAATGTTTACTATGCGTCTGCTGAGCCGTAGCTTTAGAGGTTTTTTCATTGCCCTGAGCCGGTGTCAGTATAGAATTGACCCCTGTGTAGGTGAATGACTTGAAAGCGTTACCAGTGTAGTGGACTCCACTGGCGTTTTAGCGCTGACCAACCTGTGACTTTCAACGTGTGAATTGACCAGTCAGAGTGGAGTGGGATGGACAGTTGTGATTGGACTGGCTGAACTTGGTGACGTCAGCGAAGTTATTTAAACGAGTGTCGCCGGATGCTCGTGGCGTCATAACATTTATTTTCAGCAAGAGCAGTGACATCGGCGCCCTGCTTGGTGTAGGTGTTTTCTTCCCTTGGCAGTGGCCATGTAAGAGGAGTGATGATAGTAGTGAGAAACCTCAGCCTGCCCGGAGCCGGTTGGAAGCGAACCCCTCTGCCAGAGGGTGGTGGAATGTTGAACAGCCAGCTTGCCTGCCAGCCTGCTTGCCTGCTTTGCTAAAGTGTGGTGGCCTGTCTTGTTGGAAAGCAGACCGACTCCTGTCCGAGGAAGAAGAAGAAGAAGACGTAGGAGCCAGTTCCTTCGACACGACGCAGAAGAAGAAGAAATGCCAGAGAGAGAGAGAGAACGAAAGAATGCCCAGTTCAACTGTTTTCATCGACTGTGGTGATTTCCCTCCAGGGTCACCGGCTGCAATGTCGGTGCACTCAGACCCCCTTCCCCCAATTCCAACCCCTGTGCTGGCGCGGTGAGCGCGGGGTATAAGTCCGTGCTTCTCCAACTGCACGTTTTCATCGAAAGGGTCAGATAAGTACACTTAGTTAATTACCTCGGCTCGGGCAGACATCTTTCTTTTCATTGTTTGTATTACTTGTCTCGCTTCAATTTGTGGAAATGAATTGATTGCTTCTACTTGCATTCTATGCATTTTTGTGGCGCTGGGCGCCCATTCACCGTTCACAGGTAAATGCATTTATGAAAATTAAACTACTTCCTTTGAATTGATACTGTTTTTGCCATTGCTTCATTTAGACAATTACCATTTAGCGTTTGAATGGAGGAGTGAAGGTGCGTGCTCTAGTTCTTCCCCTAGACATTTAAACGAGCCATTTGAGTAAAGAACGAGTACGTCACACCTTGCTTCAAGGTCAAGGTCACAGGAGCTCTTCAAAGTCGGATTGTATACATATTTTGAAGTGACCCTGACCCTGAACTATGGAAGATAACTGTTTCAAACTTAATAATTATGTGGGGCACATGTTATACTTTCATCATGGGACACATTTGGTCACATATCATCAAGGTCAAGGTCACTTTGACCATTATGAAATGTGACCAAAATGGGCTAGTGAACCACTCAAAGTGACCATATTTCATGGTAGAAAGTGCCAACAATCACCATTGTGCTTCCTATGTCTTAAATTAACAGCTTTGTGTTGCATGACCTTGGATGATGATTTTGACCTTGGGTCAAGGTCACATGTATTTTGGTAGGAAAAATGTGTAAAGCATTTCTTAGTGTATGATGTCATTGGTAGGTTTAGTTGTTTGACCTTGACCTTGAAGGTCACCTGAAGGTCAAGGTCATATAAAGGTCAAGGTCAAGCATGTGAGTCGTATGGGCTTTGCCCATCTTGTTTCTACTTTATGTACAAGTATACTGTGTATGCTGTGGATTGTTACTCTGACCAAGTAGACTTTTTGACTCACTTGCGAAGCAAAAGTGAGTCTAGGTACTCACCCTTTTCGTCCGTCCGGGCGTCCGGGCGTCCGGGCGTCCGGGCGTCCGAGCGTCTGT
This sequence comes from Theodoxus fluviatilis, assembly GCA_034096865.1. Lineage (NCBI taxonomy): Eukaryota > Metazoa > Mollusca > Gastropoda > Cycloneritida > Neritidae > Theodoxus > Theodoxus fluviatilis. The sequence goes on along the minus strand of JAWQFJ010035394.1, from coordinate 32,130 downwards.
AAAAAACTTTAACGTTGGATTTTTCTCGGAGACTATTAAGTCTATCAACACCCAATTTGGCATGATGGTGTAGGATGAGCTTGCTTCAAGGTCGCAGGGGCCGTTAATGTTGTCTAAAAAACAGCCATTTTTCACATTTTCCCAATTTTCTCTGAAGTTTTCGAGATTGGATACCTGACCTATATATGGTATATAGGGCGAAGTAATCCCTATTTTTGATACCAATTTGACAAGGTCACAGGATGTCTTTAAAGTTGTATTGTATACATATTTTGAAGTGACCTTGACCCTGAACTATGGAAGATAACTCTTCCAAACTTCATAACATTGTAGTACACATGTTATACTTTCATTATAAGACACATTTGGTCACATATCATCAAGTTCAAGGTCACTTTCACCCTTATGAAATGTGACCAAAATGGGGTAGTGAACCACTAAAAGTGACCATATCTCATGATAGAAAGTGCCAATAATCACCATTGTGTTTCCTATGTCTTGAATTAACAGCTTTGTGTTGCATGATCTTGGATGACCTTGACCTTGGGTGATGTCATTGGTAGGTGTAGTTGTTTGACCTTGACCTTGAAGGTCACCTGAAGGTCAAGGTCATGTAAAGGTGAATGTCAAGCATGTGAGTCGTATGGGCTTTGCCCTTCTTGTTATTGGCTTGTATTCATTAAGCATATTCATAGATGCGAAATGAATCTGGACGATTTAAAAATGTTGGCTTATATGTAATGTCAAGGCATTATGAGTGTAATTTTAGAACGCTTGGTTTGGCCTTCCCGGAATATTGCAATATCAAAACGTAAAATGGGCACACATCCCAAGACTGGAAATAAAAAAGATGTATCATTCTCTTTTATATTCAAATATATATATCATCGATATTCAGACTATGTTTATGCCTGTCGCTCTCTCTCTCTCTGTCTCTCTCTCTCTCTCTCTCTCTCTCTCTCTCTCTCTCTCTCTCTCCCTCTCTCTCTCTCTCTCTCTTTCTCTGCCTTGTGATTCTGTAAGTTGGGAATAAGAACAGACTCGTTGCGTCCCTATACGCGATTCGTCAGAGGCGAATAACTAGGGAAATATGACTTCACTTGCTCTTTCCCTAATAAACCGTAGAGTTTTTCGTTTTCACTGACCTTACAAAGCCTACTAAGGCTGATAGACTGTGGAGCACTCAATTATTCATTTACACACTCTGTTTTATTCTCACTCACACACACACATGCGCGCGCGCGTGCGCGTGCGCAAACGCAAATACACGCACACGCACACATTCATAAGCACGCACGCACGCATACACGCGTACACACGCACGCACGCACGCACGCACACACACACACACACACACACACACACACACACACACACCCCTACGGAATTTGAGCAAAAAAAATTTTATGATTCATCCAAAGGAGGCATTTGCCACAAAGAGCCTCTCACACAACTAATCATGTAAATGTTACACAAGCCACCGACAACATGCGAATAATAAATACACGTTTGACAGACAATGATCTGCCGCATTTACAAGAAAAAAAGTCAGTTTCTTAGCTGGAATTATGTCGTTTAAAGAAAACCCACGTACTTCCTATGGATCAAGTGGCTGCTCTTCGCTAAGATACGTTCGGCTGCCAGCAAGTCCACGTGCTGCAAAAACCGATCACCTGCATTTATTTAAAGACGAATGGAAAAGTCAAAGCAGAAAATTGATATTGTTCTCTGCAATTATTTCTCTTCCGAAACCGATGACAACGATGACGATGATGAAGGTGTGCCAATCAGTTACCCCAACTGCTTGACCGAGCTGCTGCTTTCTCCGTCCACTGCCCGCTCAGGGCCATCTGTCAGAGCAGAAGGAAATGCAATGCTTCGACAAGTAAAGAAAGAGAACGATGTTTTCCTGACTATCGCAATGCCTGCAAAGCAAAGACGGATGGAAAGCTTACACGTGTGGCAACTTTTCCCTCCGCATGGGGAGGAGCACCTGAGGATGGCGCTGTGTTCATATCGATCGCTGTAGTTTGCCGCGTGAACGGCTAAGCACGTGGATTTCGGGAGCTGGACTTGACGAAACAGACTTTCTTTTGTAAAACATCATCATAGTCTTCAGTGTCTGAAACA
>JAWQFJ010035394.1:7500-25000 GCA_034096865.1 Theodoxus fluviatilis | reverse complement strand
TGCTTATTACTTCAAGCAAACATCGATCATTGTCAGAAATACCAGCTCTTTGACTTCAATTCCGCAAGTCTGACCTGATCCGTTAACTTTAGCTTGTTCTCCTTACACAACCATGTTCACCTCATCCTTCATTTCCTCTGGTAAATGCAATTTGCTCGTTTTTTATATCTAGATTTTGTTCCAAGATTGTGGTGGTTGTTACGTTCGTAATGCAAACACGGATTAGTTTTTGATTGCTGTATCCACCTCTTCCACTACTACAGCTAGTAATGTAATTGCATGGTGATGCCATGGACGGTTTCAGGGACATAAACTACTGAAGCCGTCACACCACCACTGCCACCACCGCTGCTGCTTCACTGCCGCTCCAGCTGCTCTTGTTACTCTTACTTTTGTTTACTCTCCTCATGCTCCTGCTTGTCCTGCTCCTGCTCCCCCAGTTCCTCCTCCTCCTGCTCCTCCTCCTCCTCCTCCTCCTCCTGCTCCTCCTCCTCCTCCTCCTCCTCCTCCTCCTCCTCCTCCTCCTCCTCTCCTCCTCCTCCTCCTCCTCCTCCTCCTCCTCCTCCTCCTCCTCCTCCTCCTTCTCCTTCTCCTCCTTCTTCTCCTTCTCCTCCTCCTCCTCCTCCTCCTCCTCCTCCTCCTCCTCCTCCTCCTCCTCCTCCTCCTCCTCCTCCTCCTCCTCCTCCTCCTCCTCCTTCTCCTCCTCCCCCTCCTCCTCCTCCTCCTCGTCGTCGTCGTCGCCCTCCTCCTAATCCTCCTCCTCGTCCTCCTCCTCCTCCCCCATTATTCCACAAACTTGCAAGAAATAAACGCAATTTAAAAAATGATTAAATCAACACGAAGGGGGTGATTAACTACACTGACCGCGTTCACCATGCAAAGAAAAAATGTTTGCTGCTTTCAACCTTTCCTCAATCGCTACCAGCTTCTCTCCTCATCTGGTGGCATTTAATGGCCTCATTAACGTCACTGTGTATACATTGTATCCTCATTGTTACTAACCTTTTCTAAGCGTATTATCTCTGCCCATGGTTTGCGTTTACGTTTTACACTGGGCACGTCTCAAGAAAGATTCTCCGAATTGTTGTTTTCTGTGAGTTTATTTCAGCCCTTAACTGAATAAATAATACCGACGGAAAATGCACCAAATTGTTGCTATCTCGAGAATCAGTCCTTAGCAAATCAGTGCAAGACCTCAATCAAACTCTTTGTGTTGTTTGTGTTAAAGTGATGTAAACGGACCTGTGGTTTCCATCAAAGATGGCCGGCAAAGGCTATTTTTGCACTTCCATCCTCTCACGTGTAAAAGCGCTGCACGTGTTCGCGTGACATGTCATACTTTGTGCTTCAAAAATCGTCCCAGATGCCTCTTCATCAGGCGAAAGGCAGGTGGCATTTTGCTGCAACAGAAACACTTTTATCGTGATGGAAGCCTGACTAGTTCTTTTCTGAGGCAGCCTGCTTTGTCATCTTATGGGCTAGAGACGCCTCTGCAAACCATTTTGTTGTTTTCTTCATGGAATGATTTTTCTAAAACTCAAAACAGACGAAAAAGACTAAGAGTGTAGTGTTGCTCTTTATGTGAGTTTAGAGACTTCAGACTAAATACCTTTATGAGTTCAGGCCAGTGGCTCTTAACAAGGAGTCATCCAGCATGTGTACAATACAAAATGCTTGAACAGAAATCAAAGAAGGTCTTTGAATAAGTCCGTGGAACGAATTTTACAATAGTCCTAACATCAGCTTGTATTACCTATGGAGAGGCTGGCAATAACTTGTTTCGTCTCTGCAACGAGAGAGAGAAAGAGAGAGAGAGAGAGAGAGAGAGAGAGAGAGAGAGAGAGAGAGAGAGAGAGAGAGAGAGAGAGAGACAGAGACAGAGAGAGAGAGTTTGGAGCAGAAAACACTGCATGATTTACAACTGGAAAAACTTGGTGCTCAAGCGGTACAGTTTTGTCTTTTCCTTCGAAGCTGGCACAAATGTGAACCTTCTGCACTGGCACAGTGCTGAGGAATAAAGGATGCCTTTGTTCATCTGTGTATATGTTATGAATCGAATGTGCCGAATGGTGTATGCACGTGATTTTGTTTTGACTGTGATTACTTTTAGAATGAGTTGGTGACGTAGTGACTGAGGAGTGTTAAAGTGTGAGCGGATAATCCGATTGATTGTATATTTGCCGAGTGAAAGCGGTGTATAACACTCGAGCAAATGAACCCCAGGGAGAAGGGTGAGTGATGATTTTATCCGTTACCATTCTATATTGTAAATACCGTGGATGTATGATGATTGATAGTGAAGGAACCGATGAGTTAGTTTGCGTTGTTTTCAGGGTTTTTCGGCATGGTAACGAGTCTCTGAAACCCGAACTGAGGCTCGGAGCTTTACTGGCGGGGGCCTGTAGCGTGGAAAATAGTGACCCGTGGAAAACAGTTACCGGAAGTCATTGCATAGTTATCTGCTCGGGACGTGCTGAAAATTCAACTCTAAAAAGAGACGGCACCCGCCACTCCGCCTGACTGACTTGGCACACCCGGGGAGTTATGCTAAGATCCGGCCGCGTTAATATATATGCGTTTTGTGACAAACGTCTTGCTCGGCGGTACTGTACTCCATGCACCTTAACGGTGCGCGTGATTCGGGTGTAATCTTAAGCTAAACGACGTTTATTGGCGCTGCTGAAATGGTCGAAGTCGGAAACATTCGGAACAACGTTAGCGCCTGGTGCCTTGGTGTTGGCCGAGGCTGTTTGAGTGTGTACTGGTGATTGTGGCGAATACACTTCATGTACATATTTCAATGCTGGTGTTTGTGTCTTTTCTTGTTTATTTTCCATTGTGTGGGCTAGGTTAACCCTAGGCCCAGTTAGCCGGTCCGCAACAGTATACATAAAAGGACATTTATTTCTTATAATTCACCCCAGACTTTAGAATCACCATATCAGCTGATTGATACTCATCTTATCTCCCTGTGTAATTATAAATTAGTGATTTTCAAGACAATGTTCTATTCTGCTTCCAAGTAAAACTTTTCAGTTATGCATCAACTCACTGCCTGGCGGCGTTGTGCACACAGACGTTGTAAATCACTTTATAACCCAGACTCGGAAATCTACTGTCAAAGACAGCACTCATTTTCTCTCTCTATCCGAATGCCAGAAGCAACTCTGACATCTTCATAGGACTCGATCTCCACTTAGCGTTACATACCTTGTTTGTGATTGCGGGAAAGTGGATCCCTTAACACCTCCCCTTAAGGAAGTACTTTCATAATCAAAGGGTGGAGCTTCATAGCAGACTTCAGCTATCTGAAGTTGAAATCGTAACGGGCAAGTTTAATCAAGACAGCATGCACGCAGCAACGTAAATTGCCAACCACATGAAAATTTTCGTCAGAGCATGTGTCGAGACGCAATTCAGTTGTGTATTTTTGTCAGCTCACTGAAGTTAAAGTGCTCGTTACTACCAATGTGAGACTGTATAGAGACAATAGAACAATTAAACGCGGCACTGTTAAATTGCAAGCATATAATGGTGTTCACCCAAACGACCAGGTAACCATTACAAAGTAAATGTTGGAAAAACAGCAAGCCTGCGATAGCATATGTTTTCCTGTCACTTGAAAAACTGACCTCCTTCGATCAATTTTGAGCCATTCTTGTCTATTCGATCGGCACGCTAAGCTGAGGGCACGTGTCCAGGATTATTTCATCCCAGGACTTGATACTCTCTCTCTCTCTCTCTCTCTCTATGTCTCTCTCTCTCTCTCTGTCTCTCTCTCTCGTTCTCTCTCTCTCTCTCTCTCTCTCTCTCTCTCTCTCTCGCTCTCGCTCTCGCTCGCTCTCTCTCTCGCTCTCTCTGTCTCTACCTCTCTCTCTCTCTGTCTCTACCTCTCTCTCTGTCTCTCTCTACCTCTCTCTCTCTGTCTGTCTCTCTCTGTCTCTCTCTCTGTCTCTCTCTCTGTCTCTCTCTGTCTCTGTATCTCTCTCTGTCTCTCTCTGTCTCTCTGTCTCTTCGTCTCTCTGTATCTCTCTCGGTATCTCTCTCTGTCTCTCTCTCTCTGTCTCTCTCTCTGTGTCTCTTTCTCTCTCTGTGTCTCTCTCTCCCTCTCTCTCACTCTCAATCTGTCTGTGTCTCCCTCTCTCTCTCTCTCTCTCTCTCTCTCTCAATCTGTCTGTGTCTCTCTGTCTCTCTGTTTCTCTGTCTGTCTGTCTGTCTGTCTGTCTGTCTCTCTCTCTCTCTCACTCACTGTGTCTGTCTCTTTCTCTCTCACTGTGTCTGTCTCTCTCTCTGACCCCCCTCTCTCTCTCTTTCTCTGGCTCTCTCTCTGTGTCTCTGTCTCTGTCTCTGTCTCTCTCTCTCTCTCTCTCTCTCTGTCTCTCTCTCTGACCCCCCCCCTCTCTCTCTCTTTCTCTCTGTCTCTCTCTCTGTGTCTCTGTCTGTCTGTCTGTCTCTCTCTCTCTCTCTCTCTCTCTCTCTCCCTCCTTCCCTCTCTCTCTCTCCCTTCCTCCTTCCCTCTCTCTCTCCCTCCCACCTTCCCCCCTCTCTCTCTCTTTCTCTTGGCGGTATGCGTGCATGTGCTCATAACTGAAAACAAGCATGACCTTTTTGGTTCTGATTACCATCATGATTGTAATACTTCACTATCGTTTTGTTGTCGTCATCATCATCGTCGTCGTCGTCGTCTCATCGTCGTTGTCGTTGTCGCCCTCGTCGTCACCCTCACCACCACCACTATCACCATCTTCTTCACCACCACCACCACCATCACCACGACCACTACCACCACCACAACCAAAACACCACCACCACGAAGACATCACCATTATAACCACTGTCGTAGATGCCGCCACTACCACCATCTCCGCCGCTGCCATTGCATCGCTCCTCACTGCACCCTAATAAATCACACTTCAAGCCACACTTCGGTACCACGCCCAACTCTATGTACTCTATACTAGGCAAGTGTACACTACATAGAGTGCTTTACATTACACTTCACTACGCTACGCTACACTACACTGCACTTCAGGACTCGGGCTAGACCACACGCCTACTCTACACTGAGCTTCATTTCACTTGATTACATTAGAGATGGCTGCACCTCAATTGCTTTACACTACAATAACACTACACTACACTACACTACACCACGCTACACCACACTACATGACACCACGCTACAGGACACCACGCTGCACTTCACTCGTCTTCACTCAACTTCTGTGTAGTACACTCCACAACACTCCACAACAATACAGCTTCTTGACTCGCTCATTCTGTTCAAAATGTGCGATGAAACCTTCTTAAAGAGAGGCTTTCCACAGCACCATGCCTTGTATGGAACTGTGGTCTGCTCAGTGGAGTATCTATGCAATGGCGCATTGCACATGTGCACGTTTTGATGGTTATGCATTCGTTCATGTAAAATCAGCATGCAGGTTTGTCCGACAATGTGTGTTCCCAAACACGGCTCCCTTTAATATAATTACTGCATCTATTTTTTATATAGTTGAAAGAAAGGTCTCGAGGTGATTTTTGTCAAATCTGCAGGCAAGTCATAGGCGTGAAACCTGCAAACCATAATCATAATACACAAAGGATAAGCAATGGTCGTTCAAAGATTTCTGTTGAAATAGGTGTGCTCTGCAACAGGAAATCACTGATGCCAGTATTTGACCGTCGCGCTTTTAGGTTCTTGCGTGTCATTTTTGTATAGCTCTCATGACGACGGTATATTTGTATCTCCACGCTAGCTTTCCATGCGCGGTAGAGGCGGCAGGAGCGTCGAGGCAGTCCTTGGGAGCTGCTGAGAATTATGTCTACGGAGCGAAAATTGTTTTTTTTTTAATTTTATTTAGGGGATGGTACAATATATCTCTGACCATGCACAGGTATGAAGAGAAGACAGGCAAAGAAAAACAGAAGCAGCTGACCTATGGCGTTACAGTTCGTGCGTGTGTGCGCGTGACTTCCACTAATGTTCTTCTCTTGACTCTCTACTCTTCATTAGTCCTACAACGATTTTTCAGGTTCGTTCTTTGCCGTGCATCTTAAAGTGTTGTGCCACTGATTTTTTTCGCGAGTAGGCAGAAGTTGGTGCTTTGTTCCGTTTTTAGCAGCCAAAATCACATTAATCATTTTGAACTCTGGAAAGAGCTGTTCGAAGATGGCATGTTAGTAGAGGTAATCGTTTTGTGGGATGTATTCATGTTCTTGCAAAATGTGCATGTACTGTGATTTCTTCTAATAGCTGAATATCCACGTGTTTTCTAAGTCACGTTGCGCCCATCTGCAGTCCTCTATCGGCGATCAGAGCCCAGCAACCTATCATCCGTATTCCATTTCCTAATAGTAAAAGGTTTATCGTCGCCTTTAGCTTTCTGATTATTATTGCATTTCCAGCAATAACTTCCGTTTTGCTTACTTTTTTCTGTATAATGCAAACGAAAATCAAACATGTTCTTTCAGAGATAGTGATCTCTTGTCGACTGCAAACCAAAGATGACGTCATCAACTATTTTGATTGTGCACACGTCCGTTGTATTCTCCTTGTTTCGGCTTGCCTGGGTTGTCACGGAACATAACTATTTGTTGCCCCGAACTGTCTGCAGGAGAAAGGTTAACACAAACGGAACGTTTCCTGGTATGCTCCGTGTTGTCTAGTCAGTATCCTGGACCTGTCAGACTCTCTTCGGGGTTGGGTGGGGGTAAGGGTTGCGTCTGCTAAAGTTGGCTTTTTCTCCCATGTTGTTTGATTGAAATGGATTCAGCTATTAAAAAAATTCTGACAAGCGCATGCATCGAGGATAAAAGCACATATCTTCGGGTGGGTTTGTTGTGCTACAATGGTCTGTCCTGAATTAGCTGTAAAGAATGATTCGGCGAAGTATGCGTTTTCACACAATGAAAATGAGTGATGTAAAACATCAACATAGAGCGAAATTTTGCATTCATGTTAGAGTTACATTTATGTTAATAAAGTTGTGCCAGAACAAGAAATCAGGGACTGACGACAAAGATGAGCCATCCAACATGCTACAAGAGAACAGGATGCTCTGAAAGATATGTGTTCCTTCTCTTTGGAAACTCGACGTGTACCTTTTTGCTGTAGAATCACTAACTGGATCCTCACGTTGTCCGAGAGCAAACTAAACATGTGATTCCCATGTATTCATCGCAAGGTTACAATTTGTGGTCAACGCTGACATAGGTTTTAATCGTCGCTTTATGCAGCAGTCAGCACGAAATACCTTAATTCTTTCTGCCACGCACCGGTGGGGAACGCATGCACGTCTGCAGCGGTAAATATCGAGGACATGTACTTTACCTTGATGCGCTTCTACGTCTGCAAGAGTGAACCTCAGACTTTGTGAAATACAGTAGGGAACAGAAGAAATCTAAATAAACTTAGCCTCCAAAGACTGGCACCAGCTCTGTCAGCTTGACAAATGGAGACAGCCGCAGATCGGCATCCTCGTCTATCGCTAGCTTTCCATAGCTGCGTGGACGGGTAGAATCCTGCTCTCACTTGGGTAAATCCTTTGCTGTCAGGTATTGGCCGGAGGTCAAGCCCAGCTTGGCTTGCTTTCCGCCAGCACAACGTGAATAGCGTGCACGTGTCTCTTGCAAAACGGTCGGAAGAATGCCAGGCTCCCACAGCCAGGCCCACGGTCGCTGTTCACTACCAAGCTGAGAACCCGAGTGGGCGCATGCGCATTAAAAAGGTTATTATGTTGCCGCTAGAAATGTGTACCAATTGATTACAAGCTTACTCAATTTGCGGACCAGCTGGAAATGAATTTTGTGGTGGATGTATTCAGTATTATGTGCCTCCAATGTCAAACCTATTGGTTACTCAGCCGCCGTCATCCATTTCATTTTGTGATCTATTTTCACGAAGCAAGATCCACTTTTTACATACACTTGTATGTGCTTGAAATATTTATCTTTGCCGAAGAATTAATAGCCAAATGTCATCATGCATTGACGCTTACGTAGTATGACCTCCTGGGCCGTAGAAGGTCACAGCCACACAGAAATGGGCAGCTTCAGAACAGTTGAAACACGGCTATTCTTATCAAAGTCACATTCTACACAAAACAAAGATTAACATTTGGCTGTTCTTCGGTCCGACTGCAGGGACGACCGTTCGTCCATCCATCTGTCTGCTTGCCTGCCTGCCTGCCTGCCTGCTTGCTTGCCTGTTCATTTTTCGAGGAAACACCAATAAATACGTGTGTTAGCGTTTTGCTTTACATATACATTTATACAATAATGGTGGAGGACAGTCTTTGTGTAATTCAAAGCAGAAACACAACCTTTTCAAACGATTATGTCGGGTGATGTTGAACATATCGATCCATTATGCCGCTCTCAAGAATATGTGTTCAACCCTATTGATGTACATCTACGCACCCGCATTCGCAGTCACATGTGGTAAAGCGACTCATCACCCATGTCATGGTCTCAGATCGTATTACACTTTACCCCCTGATCACTGGGCAGCTTGATCAATCCTTCACTGGTACCTCATAGCAAACATGCTGAGAGACATTTAAGACTCACGCAGTCAGGTAAAAGCATAACTGCACTAACTGGGGAGTATTTCAACCCGATGTGGCTCATGGCCGCATACAATGGTTAATCGCACACATTTCCAACATTGGCCTCTCAGTCACCCGGTTTCACTACTGATGGGGAGAAACGATGCTAGTTAAGCATCTTGTTCGAGGATGCAACTCTGGGAACCGCGCAGCTTCGAACGCCGTATACGCTAGCCGCAAGCGACCACAGGTCAAGCACGCTGACCACTCGCCCCTCAGACCCCTGGGGCGTGGTCTCTGTAGGCCGTTATTAGCCGGACGAACACTCCGCTCACAAACTTGTAGCAAAAAGAGTTTTTAAAAATTTTAATTCCAATTAATGTCTCCTTTTTTTACGAAATCAAAGCAAAACAGGAGATGAGGGAAACTCTGAATTTGCCACAATTAATGTAGAAATACATACCACGCTTATGTTATGCATTTAACAAGAATTGTCGTTTCCAAGACTCCGATGATATAGATGAGGTTACCTTCTGTATACAGTATAAGAGTAACCGCTTAAATCATTTTACGTACAGCCACGTATGTGCCGTTGAGATCAAAACGTCTTGTAATCTCTTCGTCAGTCTGCTTGCTTGCCTGCCGTTTCCTCGCAATGTCCTGTAATAGTTCATCATTCCGTACGAAATGTGCACGCGCATGAGACATGCACGCATTCATGTCCATCTATGTATGCATGTATGGATGATTATGTGTGTAGCGTGCGCACTTGCGTTCTTGCGCTGCGCGCATAAATTTGTGCATGCAAGTGCGTGCTCATGTGTGCGTACTTCATATGTCTACAGTCATGAACTTGGATGTATGTATGCAAGCAAGCAAGCAGTGCCATTCCATTAAAAGAGGTAATGTACTTCGTACTTCTTAGACTGAGCTAGAATAAAAGAACCGTCATTTTGACAATGTGACTAGAAATTGTGCGTATTCCTTCCATAGAAGAGTAAGAACATTCGTTTAGTGAATGAACAATGCTGCACTTTTTATTTAGATAATGTGTTTCTTTTAACTTATCTATAAAGTTGGTGGGCGCTCCTTGAATGTCAGACTTCATGTTGTTCATCTTGTGTCTCAGGGTATCCGTTGGTTAAAACAAACTGTAGGACAGATAAAACAGTTTCTTTGTGCGTGATCTCCAGAAACGTTACGACTTGTTGTGTCTGGGTCAAATGTTACGCGATTTGTAAGAGGCGAATAAATAGTGACATAGTGACTTCATTTGCATTTACTCTAAACTATGCTAGTGATTTTCGTGATCAAATGGCCTTACATAAGGCTTGTTCAGGAGGCGCAGTGCTGCAAAGCGCTGCACAGCGCTGCATGTGATTCACTCCTGAACGACAATTTTGGGGCGTGATTCGCGCTGAGCAGCGCTCTGCATCACCGATCCGAGGTGATTCAGACGATTTTGAATCATTTTCAAAGGGACGTCTTCGATCCCGCACTGGCCGTCGATGCGTAAAATAACCCTCAGAAACATCATTTTGGGACTGGAACGGGCTTTATTTGCCCCAAGCGTCCTGTATGCGCGAGTAATGGCAAGTAAGGATGAACTAGTAGTGGACTTTATTCATGCAGAATACATTTAAACGTAAATAAACGATGTATGTGGCAAAGAAAACACTTTCTTAGCGCCTATCAACACAACATGGGGCGCAGAAGATTTACCTCCCTTTTAACAAGTGAAGCGCTGCACAAAATCGGTAGGTGTTCAGGAGAGGCAAAGAGCGCTCAATTGCCAGCATGAAGCGCTCATGCAGCGCTTTATACTCCTGAACAAGCCTCTAGCCTACAAAGGCTGATAGGCCGTAAAACTCCGTCCATCCATGGACCAAATGTTGCCGTCCATGGAGGTAATTGGAACTCTGATCAAAAGCATCTCAGCCTGAAATCATTGATATCTGTGTCTACACAACAGGCTGAAATGGCAGGCAATCACTTGAACACTGTCATGGCTGTCAAGTAAATGCATTCCTAGCTTTGGCGTGTGTCCCTTTTTCATCACCGCATCGTTAAAACGCGCGTGTGCGTTTATTGTTATCATCAGTAAGGTGCAGTTATTAAGAGTGTAATACGGTACTAGTAGTAGTAGTAGTAGTAGTAGTAGTAGTAGTAGTAGTAGTAGTAGTAGTAGTAGTAATAATAATAATAATAATAATAATAATAATAATAATAATATTTCAGAAGAGAGTTGCAATAATCTATTTTAGACAGAATACAGGACGTTACCAGGGTTTTTGTAGCTTCTACTGTAAGAAACTTTCTGATGGAACCTATTCTTCTGATCTCGTAGTAGCAGGTTTGGCAGACTTTGGCGATGTGTTGCTTCATTGAGAGGTGAGAGTCCATGATGAAACCAAGGTTTTTGGCACTGTCGGAGAAATTGATTTCTGTAGAACCTATTGTGATAGTAGAAGGGGGAGTAGGATTCACAGCAGCAGATCCAGAGAAAAGAAGGGCTTCAGTTTTTTATCATTCAACTTTAACTTGTTTGTAGACATCCAGGCTTTAATATCAGAAGTGCACTTCTCAAGAGTATGCACCAGTTCTTGGCTTTCTGTGGGCTTGCATGCTTGTTCAAGTTGTGTGTCGTCTGCGAAAAGATAACGGTTGACTGCATGTTGCTGGATGACAGGGGACAGAGGAGTAGTGTACAGTACAAAGAGAACAGGCCCCAGGACCGAGCCCTGCGGGACACCGTAAAGCAGAGGAGACGGAGGAGAAGATAGGTTGTTGACAGACACATACTGAGTACGGTTCTGGAGGTAGGACTGGGACCACTGAAGAGCTGTAGAGCGAATGCCAAAAACAGTTTCAAGACGAGACATAAGAACAGAGTGGTCGATTGTATCAAATGCGGCAGAGTTGTCTAAGAGAAGCAGTATAGAGAGTTTATCATTATTCAGAGCAGAGAGGATATCATTCACAACACGGAGCAAAACTGTTTTCAGTGCTGTGGCCGGCTCTATACGCTGACTGAAGAGGGTTACATAGGTTGTTTGCTTCGAAGTGAGACATTAGTTGATTGATGACTACTTTTTCGATAATTTTGGAAATAAAGGACAAGTTCGTGACCGGTCTATATTTTTTATGCTGATTCTTGTCTAGGGAACGCTTTTTGATCAAAGATTTCACTACCCCAGTTTTCAGGTCAGTGTGAATGATGCCAGAAGCGAGAGACGTTGACGAGGTTGGTTATGACAGGCAGAAAAAGTTCCAGGTTTTCATACAACAAGTCTGTAGGGATAGGGTCTAGCTCACAGGACATGGGGGTGGTATTCTTCAGAATGTCACGAACAAACTGTTTAGTCACAGGAGTGAAACCATCGAGAAATGAACCAGAGTAGAGTGGAGAAGGGGGTGAAAGTGTGGGATCAGGTGGTGTAAAGTTGTCTGAAATAAAACCATCTTCACCGGCTCTCATGGAATTAACAGCCAATACTAAACATGCGGAATGCCAGTGAACGATATCGAAGGTGATAAGGACTCCCGCAGAGCAAATCTTATTGGTGGTTGGGCTGCACTACCGGTACTTTTACTCCGTATTTATTGCCTCCACTGACCTATTGCCCCTTCATAAAAAAGACACCCCAACAGTACAAATGCTTCACTGTAAACGACCCCGCTGTTGCTCACAAAGACTTTGTCGAATGCCCCGTCAAAAACGCGACGCAAAACTTTTATGGTAAACCATAAAAGCAGTTGAGAACCAGACATGGATCATAAGTCGTTATATAAAATCACGCCTTTACCTTTTAATATCTTTAGTCTGGGACCGCCTCATTTGTAACGATTGACCTAACTTTTATATTTGCAGCATTCACAAAAATGCATGCTGCTGAGGTCAAAGTAAGCGAACTTTAAAACTGACTGACTGCATGCTTGTTGCGAGAAAGGAGGTAAGTTTTCATACATTCGAAAACTAAACCTTTGCTGACTAACAGCGTGAACGTCCGCACGTTTGAAACACCACCAGGGCGCGGCGTTTAATAAAAGCAATACAAATAACTAGGGTTCAGTACGCTTCCCGGTTTGCTTAGGAGGACAACTATGATTAGAAACTAGTTAACTAGGGCGATTCGTCAACGGGAATTATGCCTATTCTGCAGCTGTTAATAAACCTCTAATTGCTTCTCACCTACTCCACCACACCTTTTCAACAGTTACCAACAGTTGTGCAATTCCCTTCAAGATCCACGTGCGCATGCCCTAAACAATCCATCAACAACCTACCATTCAACGATCAAAGTTTGGCTGCTTGAGTCTTAAATCCACAGCAAAAACAATTGCCAACTTTGCATAGAACTTTTGACAAAAAGGTAAGCTTTGAAAAATACATTTTGTAGAAAAGCATATAATACTCATACAGTGTATCACGATGATAAACATTGATAAAAAATCTGTTGAAAGTCATCTTTTGTGGAGAGTTCTCTTTTTTCAAAACAAATTATTGTATCAGCACTAGTGTAAAGTAAAAGTATCCTCAAACAAGCTTGCGTTAAGTGACATGTGTCACACGAATCCGCCAGCATTGTTAATTTCATGACGACTGGCACCTGCAAACGAGAGGCCACAATGGCAAACGGTATACTGCTATCTGTGGAGCTGAATTCGACACAGTGGAAATTGTGTCGCCAGCTTGATTTTGCTGTATCTCGTGTTTTCATTCCCACTGTCTGGAAATTCGACCAGTACAAATTACAAGATATAAATAGATTAGCAGGCAAAATTGTGGTTTTAGCGTAGGTGAATAGATCGCGAGGTAGTCGGGGTACACAGTTCATACAACATTACACGCACACACACACACACGCACACACACACACACACACACACACACACACACACACACACACACACACACACACACACAAGCTCAAACCCATATAGAAACTTATCAAACACGGGTGAAAGTGAACAATGCAAACAGATCGATTTGAGAAAAATTACTTTGAACGTACAGTTGCCCATTTTGTGACATGTAGGATGCGAATAGATAAATTTTGAGCACTGAACGATGTTTCACTTGAATTCTCCGCAACGACACCCTTGCCTCATCAGGTATATTGTCACTTGGGCAGTTTTATGCATAAAATCATTGGAATTCATCAAAATAGCTACTGAATTACTTTCTTGCCTTCTCATCAACAGGCATTTCGTCGGATATCTGCACGTTTTCTCCGCTATAAATTTTGTCGAACCGATCCGCAATTTCTGAACCCAAAATCTTCCATTTTGTAGGTGCACACCAAGGACGAACTATTGTGTCTGGAACAACAGACTGTTCGAGCACATCAATAGCGATGCAATCACGATAGAGTAACAAGAGTTGCTTTTACCACAGACAGACTGGCGTTGTCATCCGATCCAGGCACACAGATGCGAGAACACAAAGGGTCGCGAAGGGCAAAAGCAACCTGGATCATAGCACATGCACACGCTCGCTGCTTTACATAAGGAGTTCGTTTGCTTTGTAGGACGACCCCAATGAAGTCTGAGAGACAATTGTCGATTGCTTATGCAAGTCTGCATTACCGAAGCATGAAAAAAGGCCATGAAAATTACGATGCTGGCAGCATATCATGGCAACAAATAACACACTCAATCCAATGTCTCGCGCCATGTTTTTAAATCCTGTTTTCTCCCGCTCCTCCCCACCCTCTTCCCACAATATCTGGATTAAACAGAGAGCAAGGGGTGGTGGAGAACGCATACTCCGAACAGGAGGACGATCGCATTGACTGCAAAGCGTTGACAAAGGCTTCCTGATTGTGACAGACAGAGACTGGAATGCTGAAGACGTGAGCATTCTCCTGTTGTTATCTGCTTTCATCCACCGATATTTCTGTCTCTTTATTTGCGCGCTCTCTGGCATCACGGCGTGTAGCGGTCAAAATAGTAACCCGTGAAAAACAGTACCCGGAAGTCATCGCAGAGTTATCTACGAGGGACGTGCTTTATGCAATTTACCGCTCCTGCACCTGTTCTTCGCATGGAATATATTCCGACAAACGACGCATTAGTTGCTTTACGAGGTTTTGGTGCATTTGTGTAGTTTAACACATGATGTAGCGTTCAAAAAAGTTTTTCCCCGTGTAAAGCCGTCTCCCCTGCCGGAAATAATATGGGAGTCACCTCCCTGTAGTCTGTTTGTAGTCTGGTTTTATAAAACGCGACCGTTGACTGACTTGGCACGCCCGGGGAGTTATGCTAAGATCCGGCCGCGTTAATATATCTGCGTTTTGTGACAAACGTCTTGCTCGGCGGTACTGTACTCCATGCACCTTAACGGTGCGCGTGATTCGGGTGTAATCTTAAGCTAAACGACGTTCCGAATGTTTCCGACTTCGACCATTTCAGCAGCGCCAATAAACGTCGTTTAGCTTAAGATTACACCCGAATCACGCGCACCGTTAAGGTGCATGGAGTACAGTACCGCCGAGAAAGACGTTTGTCACAAAACGCAGATATATTTACGCGGCCGGATCTTAGCATAACTCCCCGGGCGTGCCAAGTCAGTCAGGCGGAGTGGCGGGTGCCGTCTCTTTTTAGAGTGGAATTCTCAGCACGTCCCTCGCAGATAACTCTGCGATGACTTCCGGGTACTGTTTTTCACGGGTTACTATTTTGACCGCTACACGGCGCTATAGGACATTCCCTGCGTTCCGTGCACTCTGCTTCATCTCTGCTACGGTGTAGCAGGGTCAGGAGTTTCGATTGGTCGGTTTCTTTAATTATTTTAAAAGCACGTTACCATTAAAAGTAGAGGGTTTTGGAGGCCCCCTTTGAATACACGAATCCCCAATATTATTTCACACTCAAATTTATCACTCTTGAACGAAGAAACGACTTAATAAAAGCATTAGGGTCGAAAATCCATTAATAACAAAAGGGAGGTAACCATCACCAGTCATAGAGGAAGGTCAAGGAAATCCAAACATGTGTGTCGTCTGCTAAATCGTTACACTCATGGGTATAAATGCCGACGTTTACTACAAATATCAAACCAAGACATACAATCCACTCTGCCACGGTGATGAGAGCACGAAAACATTTATTTCTTCGAAATTTGACAGCAATCGGCACGTATTCCACTTCCATGTTATGTAAACTCCATGGTTCGAAGCATGTTTACCGTGCAAGTCCGTGGAGTGACTTCCAATTAGTTGTGTTTAGTATGAGCCAATCAAATGCGGCTACGAGTTCTGTAGTTTCATCGTTGCTAGGCACAGCAAACGCTCTAGCTGCTGCGCGACCTTTGACAGGAAGTTGACCTCTGCCACTGGGTGAAACGTCACCAAAGATTGTGTATGAATGATTTTCCACCCTAATACTTTTATTATGTCGTTTCTTCGATCAATAGTGATAAATTTGAGTGTGAAATAATATTCGAGATTCGTGTATTCAAAGGGGACCTCCAAAACCCTCTACTTTTAATGGTAACGTGCTTTAAAAATAATTAAAGAAACCGACCAATCGAAACTCCTGACCCTGCTACACCGTAGCAGAGATGAAGCAGAGTCAACGGAACGCAGGGATTCTCATTGACGTACCCTGCAGGTGTTATCCTCGGCGCTCTCTCTCGAAAAACAACGAGTTAGCTAAAACCACCTAGTTCCGGTTGCATTCTCGTAGCGTCTGCACTGAATACTAGATCGCTCAAAGTACATGTATGTGGGGGTGGAAAACAGTACTGTGTCATGTAAGGTTCGAATGAGTAGCAGCAGATAAGTGTTTAGTTCTGCTTGAATTGACAATTTCGTTTCCCTGGTCTGGCGAGGACCGAAAATTCACTATTATCAATTCCATGAGTGATCAACTTGTACCGCACTCGGCGTAATGCAGGCCTATAACTTGTAAGATCGGGTCGATGATGACAAGAAAATGGCATTAAAACACACAAAAAGTTTCATTACAACTTAAATCTTCGATTATATTAATAACTGACCATTTTTACACTTACAGCTAGTACTCAAACATTACAACGCAAACAAAGCACACCTGCGGGGAGTGTCGTGGTCTCGCATCAAAACTCAATGCACGAGTGAATGTTTCGCTATCTGATCCGACATGGTATTCCAGCAAACAAGCAACTACTGCAACTTCATGAAGTTATTGAATTCTCAAAGTGTGATGTCAGACATCGACTGACCGAGTTCGACTGCAGCTGCCGGTTGCATTCTCGAACATTTCGTTTGCACTGAATACTATATCGCTCAAACTAGTATGTGGGGGTGGAAAACAGTACTGTGTTATTTGCCATAACCATCGTGACAAAATTATTGATGGAAAAGTTGTCAAGCTACATGGCATTCCAGCAAACAAGCAACTACTGCAAATTCATGAAGTTATTGAAATCTCAAAGTGTGATGTCAGACATCGATTGACCGAGTGCGACTGCAGTTGCCGAATCAAACGTAAGCGCTGCTCCCAAGCTCGTTTAAGTTGCTTGTGATCGTTTCGCTATCTGATCCAACAATAATTACTAAACATTGATATGAAAAGCACTATTCAAAATTTTTGGCGGGTGGTCTACCCCGCACAACTAAAATCTACGGTTAATATTATCTCCACAAGCCGAACTACGTGAAGTTATACATTACGCCGAGTGCGCGCAAGTTGATCGACTCGATGATAGTGAATTTTCGGTCCTCGCCAGACCAGAGAAACGAAATTGTCAATTCCAGCAAAGATTATAGGTTACACAAAGATAGTTCATTAGCGCATTGTCGTGAGGATCGAGACACGTTGCGCCCCAAGTGGATGGATCAAGCGTTGCCCTGTGACCTGCATTCGATTGTTAAAAAGTAGGACCTTTCAATACATTTTGATACATTCAACATACAGCTTTGATAAATTAATGCTGTGCATGGCTTACATTTTCTTCGGATGGATTTCTA
>JAWQFJ010035394.1:0-2500 GCA_034096865.1 Theodoxus fluviatilis | reverse complement strand
CAAGGTACTAAAAGGTTAAGAGCACCGGTATTCATCCCGCCCCACTAACCCCCACACCCGCCCCACCTCCGTGTGCGTGCGTGCGTGCGTGCGTGTGTGTGTGTGTGTGTATGTGTGTGTGTGTGTGTGCGTGTGTGTGTGTGTGAGTGTGTGTATGAGTGTGTATGAGTGTGTATGAGTGAGTGAGTGTGTATGTGTATGTGTGTGTATGTGTGTGTAGATGTATGAGGTATTTGTTGTTTTTTGTTTGTTGTTTAGATGCCGTGTTGGTGCTCCGCTTGTTTCTGTCGCTCACTTTTTTCTTCCTCTCCCCCGCTCTTTTTTTTCTCATTCCTTTTATTTGTCTTTCTTTTTTGCGTTTCTTTTAACTTACTGTCTTTTTTTCTTTCTTTTCCTTTTCCTCTCTTTTTTTTTTTTTTTTTTTTTTTTTTTCGCTCTATCTCTCGAGAGAGAAGAGAGAGAGAGAGAGAGAGGCAGAAGGCAGGCAAAGCAGGCAGGGGCAAGGCAGGGCAGGAAGCGCAAGGCAGGGCAGGGACAGAATTCAGACAGACAGAACCGACAGAACAGACAGACAGAACAGACACACCACACACAGACAGACACACCACACACACACACACACACACACACCCACACACAGACAGACACACAGACAAACAGTGAGTGAGTGTGTGCGAGAGAGAGAAATAGAGTGTATGAGAGAGAGAGAGAAAGAGAGAGAGAGAGAGAGAGAGAGAGAGAGAGAAATAGAGTGTATGAGAGAGAGAGAAATAGAGCGTATGTGTGTGTGTGTGAGAGAGAGAGAGAGGAGAGAGAGGAGAGAGGAGAGGATGGAGAGGGGAGAGAGGAGGAGAGAGAGCAGAGAGGTTGGACTGTGACGCAAAAGGGGAGACAGCTCACAATATATTAATGCAAACGTCTGTGGAATCTGGCTGCTCGTGTGCCTAGTGCCTCAAAGCGCTGACTTCTGCTGTTTGCGACTTCCCACCCACCCCTACCCCCACCCCCAAGACATGACAATGACAGCGCCATGGCTGTCTGAGCAGACATTGCGACCTTGTAGTCTTTCCCGCAGTAGAGAATCCCCCCCCTCTCTCTCTCTCTCGTCTCTTCTTCGCTCTCTATATATTATATACATAATTATCTATTAATATACATATATATATATATATATATATATATATACGGGGTTCCAATCCAGCAAACCCGATTCACCAGTCGCAGTAGAACAGCTTGACAAGCCACGCACACGTATGTCGTCATGAGTGACGTAGACACTTCGGATTGGATATGTGAGGATTTGTCAGACCCTTCAGTCCTGAGGAAGGCGTTTAGCCGAAAATTTGACGTTAAGTAAGGCTTGTTTGTTTGCTCGCTAGTTTTTTCCTAATATATATATATAAAGTGACAGGTTAGTATAAGCGATGATTATTTTATTTGTGGCCCCTCGGCTGAGAACAAACACTGTCTAAAAGTTTTGTAGAGGACAAGAAAATCGTCTACTCTGTACGTATCAAGATACGTCATGAGACAGAAACAAGATTCCAGGAGAATTCAAACGACCGATACCGGCGAGGAATATCCATTCCCGTAAATTTAAGACTCTACACCTTTATCACTATCGCCACTTTGCCAACGTTCTCTCACAGTGAATAGTCCCAGAGAGAGAGAGAGAGAGAGAGAGAGAGAGAGAGAGAGAGAGAGAGAGAGAGAGAGAGAGAGAGAGAGAGAGAGAGAGAGAGAGAGAGGTTGGACTGTGACGCAAAAGGGGAGACAGCTCACAATACTATATTAATGAAAATGTCTTCCAGTGCAATGCAAATGTCTGTGGAATCTGGCTACTCGTGTGCCTAGTGCCTCAAAGCGCTGAGAGAGAGAGAGAGAGAGAGAGAGAGAGAGAGAGAGAGAGAGAGAGAGAGAGAGAGAGAGAGAGAGTGAGAGAGAGAGAGAGTGAGAGAGAGAGACAGACAGAGACAGAGACAGAGAGACAGAGAGAGACAGAGAGAGACAGAGAGACAGAGAGAGAAAATGAACAAGAGAACGAATACTTTATTTCGTTAGGCCATCGGCCCATACGAAGGGGGTGGAATAGAAATGACAACAGTTCACATCAGGCAATTCATGTCTGCACCCACATTCCTTCTACGTCTTAAAGCATAGATGATGCTCAAAGAAAATGACCGAACACTGTGATCATCTGTAGGCCTACCACTCAAAATACGTATAAAAGAATTATCATTTCGAGGTTCATCGTCTGAATGTAGATATTTTGTACGTAGGTCATTGTAAACGGGACAGTGTAACAGGAAGTGTATTTCATCTTCGTCCTCTTCAATGCACATAGGGCATAACAAATCTTTTTCTGTCTGAGAGTAACGTAATTTATGAGCTTTAATGTAACTGATACCAACGCGTCAACACTTCATGTAAGATTTGTTTGTCAATAAAGTTCAGATAAAGTTCAAATAGTTTTCCCATTTTAAATGATCGATAAACAGTG
>JAWQFJ010035393.1:10000-15438 GCA_034096865.1 Theodoxus fluviatilis | reverse complement strand
GATGTTTGCGTAGTGAGTTAGCATCGGGCTGGAATACTCCCCAGAAAATGCACACGGTGCTCGTACCGGAGCGTGTCCTTCTTGCTGTCTATTGCCATATACGTCGTCAGATGCCAGTGAAGGATTGGTCAAATGGCTCATCGATCAAGGGGACCAAGTGTCAAGTGGCCTGAGATCCAGACATGGAAAACAGTGGCTGTATGAAGCAATACCTTTACCAACACTTTCACCGACGCCTTTACTTTGCCTCTCTTGATGGGGACCTTCGTGCCTGTAACCCTTCTTAACCCCCTGTGGACTGGGGAAAAGAATAGAGCCAATCAGAGATACTATAGTAAGATACCTGGGTCTACACATTGACAGGCAGCTATCTCTTGATAAACACGTGGGCCATGTGATATCAACAGCCCATTTACAGCTGCGTAGAATAGCTAGCATTAGAAATTATCTTACAAAGTCATCCACTTCGACACATGTGGTAACTCTTGTTTCATCTCTTCTAGACTACTGCAACTGGGTTGGCAGGAGCTACTCAAAAACAGCTCTACCGACTCCAACGCCTTCAAAATATTGGCGCCAGGATTGTTGAATGCCCTCCCAGGAGGGCCCATATGACGCCAATTTTGAAAAGCCTTTATTGGCTCCCGGTGCAGAGTCGAATCAAATATAAGGGTCTCTGCATCGTCTTCAAATGTGTCACAGACAATGCTCCTGTCTATCTGCAAGAACTGCTAAAAGACTACAAGCCAGTGCGAAATTTAAGATCTTCCAGTCAAAAACTCATAGATGCTCCGCAGAAGAAAAAAACAAATGCCTATGGTAACAGGTCATTTTCATAACACATCTTTTTAGCCAAGAACCTTGTTTTGGTGACTATGTTGCGCATTGAACATGAATACTAGGTGTGAGATCTTGCAGATAACAAGAATAAACATACATACTTGCCTTAATCTTATTCCAACCAGCTCTAGTGATTTATCGTGATCATTGGCCTTACATATCCTGCAAAGGCTAATAGGGCATAAAACTCCGTGATAACATTCTTTTTCTTCTTTTTTTTCTTCTTCTTCCTCCTCCTCCTCCTCCTCCTCCTCCTCCTCCTCCTCCTCCTCCTCCTCTTCCTCCTCCTCGTTGTCGTCATCATCGTCATCATCGTCGTCATCATCATCATCATCATCATCATCATCATCATCATCATCATCATCTAACCCTTCTGAAAGTGGGGAAAGGCAAGCCAGACCATGTGATTTGAGTCATCGCAGATGCTGGACGAAAGTTAAAACGACTTTTCCCGTTCATCCAGAAACTATTCCTTGGCCGCTTCGTGCACGTCTCAAATACAAGAACGTTTAATGGCACCCTCAAAGCCTTCACAGGTCATCACTCTCCACGGCGGGAACCTTCTTTTCTTGTCACATCAAGGGAAGAAGCCTCTAGCAAGTAGTGTCATAGGCTAGACGGTGGTTTATCCTGAAACGTAGAGCGTGACCTACTTGCATATTAATGACATGACGTTTTCACCCGCCAAATCTTGTGATTGGACAATGCCCCGCAGAGATGACTTTCCCCCGCCTATTCTTGTTATCTAAACTGTGATTAGCCGGCTGTAATGGCGAGTGTTTCGTGAAATCTCGGACCCAAAGATTGTTGTATTTGTTGCGTGTGATTGATTACACAAACATTTAAAGATTAAAGTATCATTTAATCTGGTAATAAGGTGAAAGAAAACGATGAAAACCCATATTTCGGGTGAAAACGTCATGTCATTCTCATGCAAGTAGGTCACGCTCTACGTTTCATTATAAACCACCGCCTAGCATATGACAGTAGCATACTCTCGTGTTCATACACCCCCTCGCATCACTGTGTCTCCCCCCCCCCCCCCCCCAGGACATCACGACGCATGCTCTTGTGACAGTGATGATCAAACCAGTTTCTAACTTTGCTGAATCCATCTGAGCTCCTCCCTTATTTGTGGACACTGGTAATGTCCACACAACAAGAAACTGATTGGGTTAAAATCAATTCGGCTGATAAAACCTATCTACAAATTATATGAGGATACATAATGAAATTTATGGGAAATGCTGGATTGTTTGAGCTTTTTGTTAAAAAAAAGGTTCAAATATTTCACAGACTTGGGAACTGATTTCGTACTAACTCTGCATCATGCATAGTTGTGAGACTGACTCAGCGGTTGTGGTCACGGACAAACAAGACTTTTCTTCCTCAGCTTGGATATTGCGTGATCAGCAAATGACTCAGTAACGATATCTAGTGAGATCACCGTGCCGTACGTGGCTGATAGTTTGCCCTCTTGGGTGGAGTGAAATGTGTCACACCAACAGTATGTTTCTTCTGTGCGTTTTAGGAAAAAAGGTGAACTTTTCTGACTTCAGTCAATCCTCTACTTACGAATATTCCAGTTACGAAGATTCGCCGATCATAACAAACCTGTTCTCAACTCTAACTTTTGGCCCTAAGGTTCCGAAGATTATAGAAGGTCCCAGAAGGCATGAGAAAATAGGAAAGGGTTATTTGACATCCCGCCGCATACGTACGCTTGGCGGCACCGTCGCACGTTGGGAGCCAGAGCCAGTCTGCACGCACTTCAAAATATGTTTGCTGGTACTGTTATAGGGTACACATTGTTTGCCCTATATTGACATGACAATGGCATGGCATGGCATAGCATTACATATCATGACATGACATAACATCATTACATAGCATAGCATAGCATAGCATAGCATAGCATAGCATAGAATAGCATAGCATAGCATAGCATAGCATAGCATAGCATAACATAGCATAGCATAGCATAGCATAGCATAGAATAGCATAGAATAGCATAGCATAGCATTGCATTGCATTGCATTACATTACATTTCATTGCATTGCATGTCATTGCATTACATACATACACATGCTGTCTAGGCGGTGATGAATGCAGCGAGCTAGCACGCATGACTTTTACAACATCCACTTGAAAATGAAAACAAACAGTCCTCTTCATACAAAATGTTACGCCCCAAGAGGCTGTTGGTAAGTACAGTTGGTTAGTAAGTCCCAGCCCCTATGTGTTATGTTTGTATGTATGCACATGTATGTATGTACAGTATATATGCACATGTATGTATGTACAGTATGTATGCACATGTATGTATGTACAGAATGTATGCACATGTATGTATGTACAGTATGTTTGTGATTACGCTAGTCCAGAAAAGGTCAATGTTTTGCAGCAATGGTCTCTCGAGACTTGGTCACAATGTTGAGATATTGGAACATAATTTCTTTTCGCTCAATTTTGTTAGTTAAAAAGTTCATGTAATATACCAAGTTTTTCTCATCTGCCACCGATAGAACTGGAGATGCGTGCGTGTCACACAAGGGTGTCAACATTCAGCGTGGCTGAGACTATATACACAATCGCACGTGCTCAAGGCAGTTTGCAACCTTATAGACGACGTTCGCGCTAAAAGTAGTTCTCAAATGATTTCCTGAAAATCTCATAGATTAGTTTTATTAGAACACCAAATTTGTGTTTATCTATTGGGATAAATAATTGGAGTGAAATAGAATCGCCTCTTTTTACTCTCAATGGTCTTCTGATCATGTTGAATTTTGATTGGTAAAATCATTGGAATGTGGAGCCGAAGTCACGTGACCAACCTGTGTCAGAGATACTATATCTCTGTGTTCAGAATGGAGTGTCAATAGCAGCCTTGACATGGCCCTGGACCACAGGAACGTTTGTCAATTTGCTGCTGAAAATACTTTGATCTTGCGTGACGAATCACCCTTTTGAGATTGTCTTTTCTCAGTCTTGTACATTTCTCTGTGGACTGTGAAGTTTGATTTTCTCCAGCGTCAGTCAGCCAACCTTTCCCGACATTTTTCAAGGTGGACGTCATCATTATACCAGAGAGAGTCACGCCTGACATATATACCAGTTTTGTCAGGGGGTAAAGTGTAAGCGGTTTGAGACCCTGACAAAGGGTGTAAGTCGCTATAAAAAACCACACCTTTACCTTCACGCCTGACATATATACCAGTTTTGTCACCTCTGGAGCGTACCGATTTAAGGGGAGTTGTTTTGTAGACAGGAAGAGTTCAATATGTTTGTCAATGTTCTTGGGAACCAGGCTGACGAGATCTGAACAAACATGTCTGCCTACTGCCTACCCATACTATAGTGATGGTGTGCGCGCGCGCGCTCGCGTGTGTGTGTGCGGGTGTGGGTGTGGGTGTGCGCGCGCGCGTTTGTGTGTGTGTGTGAGCGCGCGTGTGTGTGTGCATGTGCGCGCGCGCGCGCGTGTGTGTGTGAATGTGTGTGTGAATGTGTGTGTGCATGGGTGTGTGCGTGCGTGCGCGTGCTTGAGTGTATGCGTGTGTGTGTGCGTGTGCGTGCGCGCGTTCTTGAGTGTATGTGTGTGTGTATGTGTTTCATGGTCGACCATCGTGGGCCCATAGACGTACGTCTAAAAGTAAGGAAAAGATAAAAGAAAAAAACAAGCAAAGAAGATATTCCACTTTGGCTTCCATCGTCAGTGAAAAGCAAAAGAGTCTTGTAGAAGATTTCTGAGCCACCTGGCAGTAAACAGATGAGACAGAGAGAGACTGACAGTTCTGATGTATAGTTCCTCATCTCGTGCATTTTCAGCTTGCTTGGTGTCTGAGCGTAGCGAAAAAAGTACGAGTAGATGTCAAATGAAAGATTCATGCTCAACTGGATAAGAAAAGAACTAGATTGCATGACTGACAATCTTGCACATTCTCATCTTATACAGTCTGAGTGTAGCGGAAATGTCTTGTGTAAGCTAAACGTGCAACGTGGCATGGACAGGATGAGGATATACAGGTACCGGTATGCACGAGTACGTTACAATGCTGAAGTCAATGAAGACTTGTGGCATCGCCTCATGAGGTGTCTGCAGCGTGGAGCCCACGTGGCGGAAGGGTCTCGGGCAAACTTAATTTGCGACATGGCAGCAAAAAGACTCAGATACGTACATGTACGTGTGAGATGCGCAGTAAATGAGATCGTCTTGTCTCACCTCACGCGGTGTCTGGCTTTAGGGCAGGTCGTACATAGACGAGTCCTGTCGACTCAAAAAACGTTACATGGCAGAGAAACCTTTAATATGCAAGTGATAGTCGTAAATCCCTGACATTTTGCGTGGTGTCTAGTCGCAGTGAAGACACATTCGGGACAAAAAGACCAAGGAAACGTCATCACGAGGAGAAGCTGAAGCCTTTTTCCCTCTCTGGTGCTAAGGACAAGATTGGGTTTGGAGTGGCGTGCAGGCTTTCTTGTGATCTTGCGATGTCTTGCCAGTCAGCTCAGTCCGTGCAAAGGTCTGCAGCTGCTATGGAGAGTTTCTACCAGACCGATGGCGTTCTTCAATTCAGCGTTTCCCTGGACATCCTTGACA
>JAWQFJ010035393.1:0-7500 GCA_034096865.1 Theodoxus fluviatilis | reverse complement strand
GAACCTCCAGGTTTTGGCACACACAAAAAATTGGGTTCAAACCCGCAATCTCTTGAGAAAAGAGGGGGGGAAAAACACACACAAAAACACAAAAAACAGGTCGGGTTCGAAAAAAGTTTCAGCGCGGATTCGAATCCGTTCACGCATGACCTAACGTTACAATTGTCCAGCGCTTTACCATCTGAGCCATTCATTTGGCAACTGACGTTACTACGTGTTTGTAAAGGAATTATAACGTTCTTTTCTGTAAACTCCCTCGCTTCATATTTTGCACTGTAAATTGTATAAAAATGGATGATAGTTCATGAAATTTGAGTGGTCTTGTACATTTTAGGATACTTAAGGTCTATTTCTGCCAAGTTTATTATCGATTCACTGCCATTAGGCCAAGCCAACAGACTACCAGTACCAAGTTGTTGCGCTTAAGTCAGGACAGACAGAACGAACGAACGAACTTTATTTTACAAGGGTAGTGAATTAGGCAGTATTGCCTTTCTTACTTACATTCAGCCCTTGAGGCAAAATATTCAAATGTGGTAAGAGAGAGAGAGAGAGAGAGAGAGAGAGATACAGAGAGAGAGACAGACAGAGACAGAGACAGAGAGAGAGGGTGGGAGGGGAGCTGGGAAAAGGGGAGGAAGGGAAGAGAGAATGAGAGTAAGATGGTGGGTGGGAGAGAGAGAGAGAGAGAGAGAGAGAGAGAGAGAGAGAGAGAGAGAGAGAGAGAGAGGGGGGGGGGGTTAGCCCAACTAAGGCTTTCCCTCTGCGATGGCTTCTATTCATACCGGTGCATCATACATCACTGCAAAGCCTCTACTCTCACCCTGGAGTGAAAGTTTTACGTGTGGAGCCGTCTGGCTATGAACAGAAAGCGAATACGTGAAATAAACAGAAATTGAATTTGGACCAGTCAGAAGTGACCCACTTGTGGCAATTTTCTCCAAGTTTGTGTTTCATTTCAGTGTGTATTCGAATAGTTGTGACTGCCCAACTTTTAAAGATACAAACATACTTTTGGTATTTTTGGAAATCTTGAACTCTCAGCTATAAAATAAAACCAACAGCTTCAAAACGTCAAGTGGACTCGTCCGAGGAGAGGGGTGTGGGAAAGCCAGGCTGGCGGGCCGCAGCATCTGATTGGCAGGCGGTCTTGGTTAATCTGCAGATTGACAAAAGAAACTGAAGATTCGAAAATACCTCGTAAATACGCAGCCAATCAGATGTGCGGGACAGCTTGTGCGGCCCACCAGCTTGGCTGTCTTTCTCAAACCCCTCTCCTTGGACTAGTTCACTAGTGTGGCCCGCCAGCTTGGCTGTCTTTCTCACACCCTCCTCCTTGGACGAGTTTACTAGTGTGGCCCGCCAGCTTGGCTGTCTTTCTCACACCCTCCTCCTTGGACGAGTTTACTAGTGTGGCCCGCCAGCTTGGCTGTCTTTCTCACACCCCTCTCCTTGGACGAGTTCACTAGTGTGGCCCGCCAGCTTGGCTGTCTTTCTCACACCCCTCTCCTTGGACGAGTCCATTAAAGTGGCCCGTCTCTGGAAGCTTTTCCGTCTGTTTTGTCACGCTCAGTCACTTTTGGTCCAAGGCACAGCTGAAGCAGCAATTGTGAATACGAAGTTAGCAACCCTGTCTTCTGAATCTATCATGTTCTGTGCTCATATGCTTCTCCGCGTGTGTTCGAGTGTGCATGTATGGGTGTAGTCGCCTGCATGTACGCGTGCGTGTGCGTATGTGTGTGTGTGCTTGTGTAAGTTTCCATGTGGGATTATGGCTGTGTACGTGCATCTGGGTGTGCGTGCATGCGTGCATATGCATGGCTAGTACATGCGTGATTATGTGTGCAACAGTCTGTGTGTATGTGTGCGTGCGTACATGTGTATGGCTATTGCATGCGTGTGTGCCTGTACATGTGTGTATGTGTATGTGTGTGCATGTTCATGCTGATGTACATGTATATGTGCATGCATAGTGCGGGCGATCACGCGTGTGTCATGTCTTCCTTGTTCCCCAGCTTCGCTGATAAAAACCGTGTGTCCTGTTTACACCGTCATTGTGTCTGCTTATGAAGCTGTCCGTCTGTGTGTCCGCAGGTCTTTATTTGCTACGGTACTTGAATTTTTATGCTTATGTATCTGCCCACCTTTGGGTCTGCCAATCTTTGTTTGCTACCCTACTGTCATTGTGTTTGCCTATGAATCTGTCAATCTGTACGTGCCTGCCGATTTTTGTTACCACATTGTCATTGTGTCTTCTTGTGTGTCTCCATCTGAGTGTCTGCAAATGTCTTTGTTACCGTATTGTCATTGTGTGTACTTTAGTATCTGTCCATTTGTGTGTCTACCAATGTATCTTCTTCTTTTTCTACCACACTGTAATTCTACCTGCTAACGTGTCTGTCCATGTGTGTGTCTGCACATCTTCATTTGCTACCATACTGTCAGTGTGTCTGGTAACGTATCTGTCCATGTGTGTGGCTGCAAATCTTCATTTTCTACCGTACTGTCAATGTGTCTGGTAACGTATCTGTCCATGTGTGTGGCTGCAAATCTTCATTTTCTACCGTACTGTCAGTGTGTCTGGTAACGTATCTGTCCATGTGTGTGGCTGCAAATCTTCATTTTCTACCGTACTGTCAGTGTGTCTGGTAACGTATCTGTCCATGTGTGTGGCTGCAAATCTTCATTTGCTACCGTACTGTCAGTGTGTCTGGTAACGTATCTGTCCATGTGTGTGTCTGCACATCTTCATTTGCTACCGTACTGTCAATGTGTCTGGTAACGTATCTGTCCATGTGTGTGTCTGCACATTCATTTGCTACAGTACTGTCAGTGTGTCTGGTAACGTATCTGTCCATGTGTGTGTCTGCAAATCTTCATTTGCTACCGTACTGTCAATGTGTCTGGTAACGTATCTGTCCATGTGTGTGTCTGCACATCTTCATTTGCTACAGTACTGTCAGTGTGTCTGGTAACGTATCTGTCCATGTGTGTGTCTGCACATCTTCATTTGCTACCGTACTGTCAATGTGTCTGGTAACGTATCTGTCCATGTGTGTGTCTGCACATCTTCATTTGCTACAGTACTGTCAATGTGTCTGGTAACGTATCTGTCCATGTGTGTGTCTGCACATCTTCATTTGCTACCGTACTGTCAATGTGTCTGGTAACGTATCTGTCCGTGTGTGTGTCTGCACATTCATTTGCTACAGTACTGTCAGTGTGTCTGGTAACGTATCTGTCCATGTGTGTGTCTGCACATCTTTCTGCCCAGGTGACTCTGGGCAGTGACAGGCACGCATCATGCCATCAGCATGCTTGCATGCATACTCCATTCGAGAGCCTGGCCAAGGCTGTTGATAGTGCTGGAGACAGCTGATACTGACTCGTAAACACTCCAACACAAACAGCGAGATGCACGACATGAACAAAGATCAAGTGTGAAGCCAATAGCCCCCTTACCACCACCACCTCCTACAACCACCACCACCACCACTACCACCACCACCTTCCTCCCCTCCCCCCAACCTCCTCCCCCTCTCCCACCCCCCCAAACTACCATCATGATCCCAATTTTGGACACATCAACAACCGAAAGCGAGTCACAAAATAGCAAAGTGGCTCATACATTAGGAAAATGCCACCGCCAACTGCACGTGATTAGGCTCGTGTTTCAACAAAGCCTTTTTTCGTTACAGAATGAGAGACGGAGAAAATAAAAATAGTGTTAAATAAATGATAAGAATGACTGAAGTTTTACAGCCAGTCAGCCTTCGTAGGCGATGGAAAGCCATTGATTAGTGATCATGATGATTTATAGAGCCGGCTGGAGTGAGAGCAAGTGGTGTCTATTCCCCTAGTCACGGGCCTTCATAAGTCGCATAGGGGGACGCTGTGGGTCTGTACTTATCCCCAACCCACAGGGAAACTGATGCGAGAATCCTCTCTCCATTTGCTCCAAAGTGAATCGGATTTATGTACATCATGCTCCACTGGCGTGACTTGGACAGAATCACTTGACTTCCAGTGTGAACACTGAAACGAAGAGTAAAGTTGGTCTATCTGCACATGTAGAATCGACCCAACTTATCAATTCCTCATCTCTGCCACCCTGACTTGACTTGCTTTTACTCTAGCCAGTTCTGCTGAGTTTTGTAGTCAATGGCCTTATATGACCTACAAAGGCTTGTAGGTGGCAAAACTTAATTCATCATTCATTATCATACTACTACTACTCCGCTTATTATCGGCCTTGTGGCTAAGACCAGAACGCCGTAGCTACTCTTGTCAGCTAACCGTTCTGCTTTCTTCATAATGCCTGGCCTCGATGATTCGAAATACGATGATGCTCATTCACAATTGTTCGAATTCATCCATTTGATAATACATTTGTCAGCGAGAATTTACATTTATCTGTATATGATGTGAGGGATTACGATATCCAACAAGGATTTGTGACAGTGCGTTTTGGCCATTATTGATTTGAAGCGTGGTGTCTGTCAAAATCCAAAGTAAACCGCTATGCAACATCTACTCTGCTTCAAGTCACAAATCATATATCTGATTTGCATGTTTGGTAAATCTCAACATACCTACCCCCCCCCTCTCTCTCTCTCTCTCTCTCTCTCTCTCTCTCTCTCTCTCTCTCTACGAGATTATCTATTCAGATGATCTCACTGATGTCGCCTGTACATGTGACACGTATTGCGTGAACTTCAAGACTCACTGAGCTGACAGTTGTCAAAGGCATCTACTAAAATATTTGTCATTGTTGATCATATTCTTCATATACCTTACCAATTGTTGTACATAGATTAGCTACTGTGTATTTTGTGTCTTAATTATCCATGTTTTCATTTCTTTATGAGCAAGGACAATTTGTAAGATAGGCAGAAATGCCTAAAATTTCATCCTTGATAAATAAAGAATAAAGAATCAATCTCTCTCTCTCTCTCTCTCTCTCTCTCTCTCTCTCTCTCGAGATGATCCACAGACATCAGTGACTTTCGCCCTATCTTTGATTTATCTGTCCCATCAGAGCCTCTTGAAAAGCATGTCCATACTTATACTTTGGTCCCACTTGATGGGCACAATGACCTCGTGCACTTCAGTCAGGACTCGAAGCCAAGGACCCATTCTGAGCGTCCCTGTGTCCTCCCGCTGCTTCTAGCTTGATATGTGGCCATCCACTGCAGGATGAGACAGATGTTCACCTCAGAAAATTCTGAAATACGCAGATGGTGGTAAAGTGGAGACCTTTTTCTTGCCAACGATGCAAAAAGCTTGAAAATAGGAGAGAATGTGACAACGTTATAAACTACTGAAGGCTGGTAGTGGTACCCACTGGTTTGAAGTTCTTTGAAAATGGGTTTTAAGTTTTAGTAATGTGCTTTGAATTAAGGCAACACATACAGTGTTGTCATAATGGCGGTTTTAAAAAAAGGGTATGTCGGCAAGGCTGACCAGTTGGACGGCTGCCATTGGAAAGTTCAGAAAATCATTATGTTGCTTTGTATTTTCATAAACTAATACTGAAATACTCGCCAGAATTGCTCAGACCACAGCGGCACTCACAAAACTCAAGACCATCTGGAAGGACAGGAACATAGCCCTCAGCTCAAAGATCAGACTGATGCGCGCCCTGGTCATGTCCATATTTTTGTATGCCTGTGAGTCATGGACACTAACAGCTGACTTGGAGAGAAGGATACAGGCCATGGAAATGAGATGCTTTCGACGACTCCTCGGCATCTCCTACAAGGACCGCATCACAAACGAGGAAGTCTGAAACAAAATTAGGCAAGCCATCGGGCCCCATGAAGAACTACTGACCACTGTAAAAAGACGCAAACTAAAGTGGTATGGGCACGTCTCACGATCGTCAGGGCTTGCCAAGACTGTGTTACAAGGCACAGTAAAAGAAGGGAGGAGGAGAGGCAGACAAAGGAAAAGATGGGAGGACAACGTCTCAGAATGGACAGGGATGAGGCTCAGCGAAGCCTTGAGACAGTCCGAGAGGCGAGAGGAATGGAGAGAACTGGTTGCCAGATCATCTGTGGTGCCCCAACGGTCGTCCAGACTATGGGACAAGTGAAGTGAAGTGAAGAATAGATGTAGGTTCCATAAGTCATCAAAATATCAATATTGACGTAACCAACCCCTCTCCCTCTATTTGGCCGATATCTCGGAATAAAGCTAGAGATGATATCCGTTTCCCTTCGTGGCGGACGTCATAGTATCTGTCTGCAACTCGTGTTGGATGGAATTTATCGACCCCCGTTTGAAGAAGGCTTCTGATGACGTGATTTTTATTTTCTATCTTTGGTATCCGCAGTCTTTTGGAGGGGAGGAGGCGTGGGCGGGACAGAGGATGCTGTTGTTCTGATCAAAAACGTGTTGATATTCAAGCAGCATGTACAGTGATGATGAAAAATACCGTTAAAAATTTCATTTTAGATCACACTAGTTCCTCACACATAGAATTTGATGTTATAATATATATTACATTTAAAGACAGCAAAACAGAAACTCTCTGAACTAACACGAATATGCACATTCTTCATCTCTAGATAACCTATACATTCATAACAGTATTTTTTTTCACGTGCTTCTCGCACTGTTCTTGTTCCTTTTCCCTACGCTTCACCCCTCAAAGACGGATGGACGGACGGAGTTACACTGCCTATTGGCCTTTGTAGGCTGTGTAAGGCTACTTAGCATGGATTTCCTTGTAGGCCATGCAAGGCCATTAAGCACGAGAATCACTAGACTAGTTTAGAATGAGCGCAAATCAGCAGGTCACGATGTCCCTATTATTCGCCTATTACGAATCGCGTAGGGAGACGCGGTGGGTCTATTCTGACCCCCGATCCACAGAGAGCATCCCTCTAAGAATTACTTGCAGCATACTGAGTGTTAGGATCGTGACTAAATCACGTGCAAAGCCGGGCGCTGATTGGTTGTCTAAATTAGTTGCGCGCTACTCATTTATATGATACCAAAAACGTCTTTGAATATAGAATCATATAGCTTAGTTGTGCGCACTTTTTTATCTTCCAGCATTGACATTGCAAAATGGCTTTAGAGAAATTCGGCGCCGCGGAAATTTTGGACGCAAAAGTTTTTCACGCTCACAGTTCGCAGGAAAACAAGTTTTTCGGAAGAATATGAATCAATCTGATACAGAAATAGATCAGTGTTGAAATGCAACGCGCAAGGATAGAGTGGGTCCTATTTATAGGTAGCCAATCAACAGGAAACCGCGCAAAATAAGTAATGTCTCGCGACCAACCAGAGCCGGCTTCTCACGGGATTTAGGCACGTGATGTGCGAGCAGGCCTCTGTCAGTCATGTCCGACCGTGGCTCCCGGCCCTGGAGTTGCTGTCCGGCTGCAGACTGCTGCGGCTCTGCACTCCGATTCTGGAGTGGCACGCTTTGCTACAGCGGTTGCACTTGTAGGTGCTCTGTCATCCCGATGCATCTTGTCCTTCAGTACTCAA
>JAWQFJ010035391.1:42500-54887 GCA_034096865.1 Theodoxus fluviatilis | reverse complement strand
CGCACACACGCACTCGCAATCGCACACGCACACACACGCATGCACACACACACACACACACACACACACACACACACACTCTCACACACACAAGTTCGCACACACAGAATGAAGCAAATGGTGTACACTGCGCTGTGCTTGATGTGAACTTACTGGTAGATTGGCTTGAAGATGATGGAAGGGCTGTTGTTGGGTCCTCCTGTATCACTCCTTATCTTTGGCTTCACTTTGATTTGCGGGTGGTACGGAAGCTCGGCAAACAATCCATGCCCTCCGTAATTAAGAGCTCGCCAGGACTCTCCATCCACTCTGAAACAGACATGATGCACCCACAACCTTACGGAGATATGTTCTACGGTAAATGTACGTATTCAAGGCGACTTCCGCATTGTGCAAACAGAAGAAGTTTCATATACAAAACACTTTTTGCTTATATACGTATGTGGAAGGGTGTTGAATCTCTCTCTCTCTCTCTCTCTCTCTCTCTCTCTCTCTCTCTCTCTCTCTCTCTCTCATACATGGAGGTATCCGCTAAACATAAATGCTCAATTACGCTCGGTGAAATATTGATTAAAATTACTTAGAATGGACTGGGACAGATATCCTTACCAAGTGTACATGGCTATGCTTAGCTTAGTCGTTGTGAAACATAATATTGGGCAACTGGTATTAAAACATTGTTGTTGAGGTATGATTTCAAAAGGGAGTGGGATGGTCAAATGGTCCAAAAGGAAACTACATTCATGAAACAACTTAAATACAGAATGATTGAGTGGTACGACAGCAACTGGAGAAATCGTATGCAGCAAAGTGCAAGATATTCCTTCTACAAATTATTAAAGTTCGAACGCGGTATAGAGCCATACTTTTATGTATTAGACAAGAAAGTCTTTCGAGATGCCTGGATACGCTTCAGAATGAGAACCAGCGACTTATTTAATCCTAAGAAGAGATACAGTACTGCGTCATATCCAAATATTTGTCCATTATGTATAGAAACAGAAGAAGATGAAGTTCATTTTCTACTACATTGTCCAGCCACCTACGGTCTAAGGATAAAATATATAATACCGTTTATACAAATTAGTTTTAGTGAACCCCTTGCTGACATTTTCGCAACTGATAATGACATTGTTATTAGAAGTATTGCCACATAAATTTACAAGGCGTTCTGTAGAAGAACACAAGCAATGGAAATGTTCGACAGTCACATGCAGAAACCTTATTGAAAATTAGAATGATGACTATAAGATGCAATTGTCACCTTTGTTTAATAAGATTATTGGAAAGTGACACCTTTAGATACAAAATTTGTCATTTCTTGTAACTTGTAATGAGCCGGGGCCCCCCCCAATAAATTCATTTGTTCCTTGTTCCTTGTTCTCTCTCTCTCTCTCTCTCTCTCTCTCTCTCTCTCTCTCTCTCTCTCTCTCTCTCTCTCTCTCTCTCTCTCATCTCCAGCCTTCTCGTTCAAGCCGTCAGTGTCACAGGCCACTGCCATTCCCAGGTTCGTTGTCCCTCACCCTCGTTCTGGCTGCGCGCTTGAAGGGACATGATAGTCAGTATCGCCACTTCTGTCCCCGAGGATGAGTCCACAAGGCTACTAGCGTTCCAAGCCTTGCTGTCTGTTTAGCTCGTTCTGGCTGGCTGATTCTTCCACTCACATCACCGAATCCAAGGGTCAGTCTGACGGGCTACTGGCATTTGCTGTCTCTCACCTTAGTTCTGGATGATTATCTTCAACGTTTCCATTCTCTGTTTATTTTACAAGTCCATCTATCTTAATTAAACAAAGGAGGCCTGTTGTTCAGCAGAAGAGTTAGCCTCTAGTCTTGGTGTTGACCCAGCCCCATTTTGACTGCTCCCTGAATCTGTCTGCGCATGTCCATCCCTATAAGAGGGGTTTCCATGTATGCATCTGAGAGACCGCGGAGAGACAGCGCCGTAAGAGCGCAGGTAAAGCGCACAACGCTTGGAAATAAAGTGTTATCAGCCAGAGAAACGCGCTCCTCGTCACGCGTGTCTAAATGCAGGGCGTCATCATGTCATCCGTCATCCTTTCTCCACAAGTGAATCCAAGAGAACGTAACTCTGCGAGTAATCACTACTGAAAAAAATCCGCAACCAGGCGCCAAGTAATAATGTAAATATGGGACGGATGAATTACACTTTTATAATGTAATTCAGACAAAGTGAGCAGATGTCAGAAACGTCGTTTTCTATTTTAAACATACCTACCATAAGCGTAACTCCATTGCTGGGTTCAAGTTGCAGAAGTAGGACAACGTCCTACGGACACACGGTCTGCGCTTTTTAGATGTGTAACTTACACAGAAATAAACTCGGGTTCACAGAATGTTCATCCTATTCTCCATGCTCTTGCAGAGAGGGGGTCAGAGCCATCCTGCGTCCCTCCCCTGTCAGTCGATCTGCCAGAGTTCGATGGGTGTCTTCGTCTGCAACGACTCTGTATTCAGGGGCGGATCTGGGTTTTGAAAGGGGGGGGTGCAAAGTTCTTTTTTGTTTGTTTTCTATCTTATCAGCGAAGGCGCGAAGCGCCGAACCGACGGCGCGAAGCGCCGAGCATGCTAGGGGGGTCCGGGGGCATGCCCCCCCGGAATTTTTTATATAAAAAGGAAGCAAAATGGTGCAATCTGGTGCAATCTGAGCGTGTAAAGTGCTATTTTCAGGCGATACATTTTGCCACTGATGTGGTGGGGCGTGGAGATAGGACCAACTGTCTCTCTCTTGGGAAGCACATGCTCGAAAATGTACAGTGCTAAATAAGTTCGATGTTAATAATAAAGAATCACAATTCACAAAAACAACACGAGGAAAAAGTCTTTGCAACAAGATCATACCTCGAATTTAATAATCTTTATATGGGGGGGGGGGGGTGCAATTACATTTAATTTTACTAGTGCATTCCTATATTTATCAGCATCTCTCTCTCTGCACCCACCCACCCCTTTTTATTTTGGCTGGGGGGGGGGGGGGGTGCAATTACATCACTATATTTATCAACATATTTCTCTTTCCATTTTTTATTTATGTATTATCATTGTTTATGTATTTTATTTCTTTAATTTATTTAGTTAGTTTTTTGGCTGGGGGTGGAATTACATTTACATTACTATATTTATCAGCATCTCTTTCTCTTTTTTGTTCTGCCGAGGGAGGGGGGGGGGGTGCAATTACATTTACATTACTATATTTATCACCTTCTCTCTTCTTCTTTTTTTTAAGCCGAGGAGGGGGGGGGGGTGCAATTATATTTACATTCCAATATTTATCAACATCTCTTTCCCTGAGTCTCTCTCTCATTTTTTTGTCTTTTTGCTTGGGGGGGGGGGGGGGGGATGCAATTACATTTACATTACTACATTATCAACATATCTCTTTTTTTTCTTCTTTTTTTTTTGTCCCGCTGGGGGGGGGTGCAATTGCACCCATTGCACCCCCCCCAGATCCGCCCCTGTGTATTGCTTGCTCTCCGCCACACCACTTCCCTGTGGTGGGTCATCAGCGCTGTCGCATCGATAATTTCATTGGACGGTATAAATAGATCTGATGTCATTTTAGCGTAAAATGTTTGTTGCGCCATGCTGATTGGACAATTGGTTCGCGCCTTTCTACAAGTGGATCATAGAGGTTTTCTCAGGTCTGTTCACATTAACGGACGATTTTCCCGGTATCTACTAATACAGGGGACGATTTTTGTTACAAAAAACGTGTGTCCAAACATAGAACGGACGTTCATCTACAGACAGATCGGGGAATTCCCGGTCGATTGAAATGACAAGAAGCGTTTGTGTCGACAAAAAAACCTCATAACTCATAACTCATATCATTTTATTAATCCATAAGGAAATTAAATTGGTCAACAGCATACATGGGTCATTAATGATTATAAAAGTTATAATAAACCTCAGAAAAACCATGATAATGAAATCAATTAATATGTATGACTACAATGCCCTTTTACTTGCACACAGCATGACACACCAACACATACATACATGCATACATACATACATACATACATACATACATACATACATACATACATACATACATACATACATACATACATACATACATACATACATACATACATACATACATACATACATACATACATACATTCATACTAAACTAGATAGTTATACATGCTAGTGTCAACACCAACACACACAGTGCCAAAATGACCAAAAATAAATCCACCATGACCTTAAATCTCACATAAAGATGTTCTGTTAAAAAAGCATCACTGATAGTCTGTGGCCAGAACAATGGCTCGGTTGCTGTTAAAATATCTGACAGCTGAAGGAATGAAAGAACGCCGAAAACGCTCTGTTCGGCACGGAGGCATGATAAATCTTCCATTCCGTGTGATGCGGAGCTCCATAAGTGCGCCGTGGAGGGGATGCCCTGAATCGAGCAGAATAGCTCTGGACCTACTGGCAAGTCTTCTCTCAACAAGGTCGACTCACGGGGTTAGATGATGCAGCATAAACGCTGGGAGATAAGGCATCCATTCCCTCCCCTTCCCCTCAAATCCCCTCCCCCCCTCCCTCCGACTCGTCCCCCCCCCCCCCCCACTTCCCGCCATCCCCCTCCCCCTCCTTATTCCTTCTGTCAATGTTGGACGCACTTATTTTTTAATAAATTTTTTTTGCCTCTTCGCCCTTTTCCCCCCATCCATCCACTCCTCCGGGTAGGGGGTAGGGGTGGGAACGGAAAAGGGGGGACGGGAGTAGGACGTAATGGGGGTGGGGGTAAGCGGGGTGGGGATTGGGGTAAGGAGGGTGAGAGTAAGGAGGGTGGGGGTAAGGGGGTAGGGGTGGGGGATGGGGGTTGGGGGTGAGGGGTGGGTGGTGAAGGGTGAAGGGTGGGAGGTGAGGGCTGGGGAGTGGGGGTGGGGTGGGGGTGAAGGGTGGGGGTTTGAGTGGTTGAGGTGGGCTTGGGGTGGGGGTAGGGATAGGGTTAAGGGGGTGGGGTTAAGGGTGGGTGTGTGGGGGTAATGGGGTGAGAGGTGGGGGTGGGGGTGGGGGGTGTGAATGAGGGTGATGAGATGGGTGTGGGTGTTGGGGGGTAGGGTCGGGGGTAGAGTTGGGGGTAGGGATGGGGGTGGGGGTGGAGGTAAGGGGGTAGGGTGGGGGTGAGAGCTGGGAGATGAGGGATGAGAGGGTAATCGGGGGAGGGGGGGGGGGGGGTTGCGGGAGTGAGGGATGATAGAGTGGGGGATGGGGGTTGGTGGAGGTAGGGTGAGGAGGTGGGGGTGAGGGGTGAGGGGATGGGGGTGGGGGTAGGGGTGGGGGGTAGGGGGTGGGGGGTAGGGCTGGGGGAAGGGGGTGGGGTGGATGGGAGTGTTTGGTGGGGGGTAGGGTGGAGAGTAGGTGGTGGGGGTGGGGGTAGGGGGTGGGGATGGGGTAGGGGGGTGGGGAAGGGGATGGGGACGAAGAAGGGGGCGGGGGTAGGAAAGGATATTTGAAATCCCTCTCCCTTCTTGTCCGTCCTCCTCCCGCCCCGTTCCCCCCCCCCCCCCCCCCCCCCCCGTTTTCCCATGCCCTCCCCCTTCCCACCCACCCATTCCCGGCGGGGGAGGGGGCGGGGCGGGGCTCTTAGAATCGACAATCGATAGGTAGGTGAAACGTCATTTTGAGGGTTTTCCAGATCTATTAATAGATCGGATCAACGAACACTCTATGTTTAGACACATCTTTTTTCCCCACGCCAGTGCAAAAAAAACTATTGTCTACACATAGAGTGCGTGTCGATATATTCACAAAGACTATTCTTACAAAGACCGGTCATGACGAGCTTTTGCTATATAAACTTACAAGACGCTCGGAAACGCAGCGCACCAAGCGTCAAGTTACATGGGTGAATCAAGGGAAGTAATCACACCGCTTAGCGACATGTAAAATTGCTGATTGGTTCCCTGAATAGAATCTTCCAATCAGCAGGCAGCTTTCTTCGCCGTCTTGCTTGATTGCTTCTACACCGATTAAGACTGAACGCGCTCCTGTTCAAACTGAATTCACTTCATCAAATGACTTTCTGGCAGCAAATCACCTTCTTGACAGGTATGTGTTGCTTTGCATTTCCTAAAGATATTCCACAGGAGTGTATACGTTGATAAACAAGCTTGCATTCTTCGAAAATAATGAAAATTAGATCGTTCCCAGTCATCAACACCATGTAGATCTAGGTCCATGTGCGAGTTCGATTTCACAACGCCTGCTACAAAAAAACCAAAGCCAAAACACTCCCATTATTGCAGCAAATCATTTTATTACACATTACACCGTAAATTTATTCACAAACATGATCGGAACGCATCAGAAACGCGTCGATAAACAAGAAATTTTACATGTCGTTAAGCGGTGTGATTACTTCCCTTGATTCACCCATGTAACTTGACGCTTGGGGGAGCAACGTGTCTCGGTCATCACAACAATGAGCTAATGAACTATCTTTGTGTAACTATATAATCTTTGATCTTCACGGGACAATGTTAATATATCTTATGTCATTTTCGAGCCAAAAATTTGTCGCGCCATGCTGATTCGATGGTTGCATTTGTTACCTTAAAAGTAATGAGCGTCAGTGCAGACGATGGGAGGGGGCAGGGAGAAAAGGGGTGCGGGGGGGGGGGGGAGATGGGAGGACGGGACGGAGGGCGCGTGCGGGGAAAGTTTGTGGCGGGTAGGGAGAAATGTAAAATCTCTGAGTGTCTGTATATCTACGACTTGTAAGGGGGGGGGGGGGGGGGGGGGGAGGGGGAGAGGGGGGGGGGGGACTGGACGAAGGGCGGGTGCGGGGAAAGTTTGTGGCTGGTAGGGGGGTTGGGGGGGGGACGAGGGCAGGGAAGGGAATGAGGCGGGAAGGGAGTAGA
Source organism: Theodoxus fluviatilis (assembly GCA_034096865.1). Classification (NCBI taxonomy): domain Eukaryota; kingdom Metazoa; phylum Mollusca; class Gastropoda; order Cycloneritida; family Neritidae; genus Theodoxus; species Theodoxus fluviatilis. The sequence continues at coordinate 47,986 of JAWQFJ010035391.1, read as the reverse complement.
TGGGGTACGCGGTAAGCTGAACTTATTTTTTTTCAACTGGGTTTTTCCAGATCTAATTTGTAGATCGAGGAAAGCACTGCGTAGGTCGAACGTCACTTGTACGATATTCCAGATCTATTCATAGAAAAACGAACACTATGTTTGGACACACGTTTTTTGTTGCGACAAGCGCCACTCCCTGGGACTGCAGCCTTGGATGATATGGGCAGGGGGGCAAAGCCTCACCCTTCCATAGTCTTGCGGTCTTCAATACCACTCACGTTATAGCATGGTTATAGCATGGCCTTATTTTATTCACGGCGGTTATAGCATGGCCTTGTTTTATTCACGGCGGTTATAGCATGGCCTTATTTTATTCACGGCGGTTATAGCATGGCCTTGTTTTATTCACAGCGAGAGAGAGAGAGAGAGAGAGAGAGAGAGAGAGAGAGAGAGAGAGAGAGAGAGAGAGAGAGAGAGAGATCAAGGGGAAAACCTATGCCTTATAAATCCTCCTCTCATCTTCATTCACGATCTCACAAAATGAACCGATCAGATAATTTTCCGTGTCGACCAATCATGTGTGAAGACCCGAGTATATAATGACCTACCGCCTCGAGTGGCGTTCTTCCGATCGTACATAATTCTGAAGGCAAGGCTGGGTTTAACTAATAAACGTTATTTAAGGCTCAGCTGGCTCTTGTACAAATAATATCTACTGGGGGGGTTGAATTATCTCCACTCGTCACAACATACACACACACACACACACACGCACACACACATACACGCACGTGTACACACCCAAACGCACACACAGACAGACGTAAACATGCAAACAGATGAACACAGGGGCACGCGCAAACACACACACACACACACACCTAGTCACACACACGTGCGCATGCGCGCACGCACGCACACGTGAGCACACACACGCACACTCTCACATACACAAACGTACGGACAGATACACATAGAGACAGACAAAAAGGCAGACACAAAATAGACACACATGCAAGAACAGACGTAGCCAGAGGGACGTAGAAACGCATAGAGACACACAGAGATGCGTTACTGACGCGATGTCGGTGTATTCCCAACTCGTGTTTACGATGCAAGTGAAGGTCCCAATCTCTTGTTCCCACTTGAGCACTTCGTTGACCGCCACCACGTGTTCCTGGAGAGTGCTGGTCACATTGTCCATGAGAGACCCATACTCTGTGCCTCCATTTTCTTTTTAATCTCTATCGTCCAGTTGCCGAAGAGTTCTGCATTGCCCGTGGCTGTGACCCGCTGCTGTCGAGAGGCGCGAGTGTCCATGCCGACACTGCTGAGGGAACACGTGGGTCCACAAGGGCCGTGGCCGAGAATCCAGCCGGTGATGACCGTCACGTGCAGCTGTGTGTGAGAAGGAACAGAAGCTGAGCCAGGCCTCCTGCATGATAGATGCCCATTCCAGAAATCGTAAATCTACACAATCATGGTATGATTGTTGGATCATTCCCAGCAAACTGGACATGACTTCTATATGTAGGAAGAAGTCTTGATCCTCAGTTCTCACAGTGTCGATCGAAATGCAAGGATACTTCACAGTATATCCAAACAGCTTCTTTGTAGTAGTACAGATTTCCTTTCAAAGTGCTCCACACATTCTTAATCGTTCGTCTTTTTTCCTCGCATTATATCACTCTTCTTCACACAGACGCAAAATCGTACACCGAAGTTTGCCTATACCGTGTCACAGTGTCCTCTATTTCTGTTTACCAAAGCGTAACTGATATTGAGAACTTCCCCACTCAATAGAACTCAAACTACCATCCACTGCAGACCTTACCGTAATCAAGTCATCCGACTTGTTGGAGAAGGAGTAGCTCATGGAACCTCCACTGAAGAACTGGGTGGATTCCACTGCCTCTGTAGACCCACACTGCCATAGCAACAGCGTTGCTAGCAGTAGAAGCCTTGCTGATTCCGACATCTTGCAGGAGTGGCCGCTGGCCACGGGCTGAAGCACATGGTCAGAACAATTGAACCATGTGAGCATCAGTGCAACACTGATTGAGATGACTGTTTTCAGTTGGAAAATGTGAGCATCATATGCACTTCATCAGTACAACACTGATTGAGAGGACTGTTTTCATTTCGAGAGAGATCGATGTTTGACAACTAGACACTTTGTTTCGAAAAGTGATCTGGATGAGTGGCAACAAAAATAAATCACGTCAAATTGCACGACACATCGCAGACGTCATTAAAGTATATGAGTTTTATATATGAATTGTAAATTCTTTTGCACAAAGTGAAAAAGACTGAATCGAAATTCACAGAACCTATCACGATTCAATCGCATGTGGTCTCCTAATTACAATCTTAGCTCTCAAGAAATACAAAATGAACGATGCTCTCAAAAGAGCACTAGCCGCTCGTCACCATCAGAAATGCTCAGACCTACTTAAAGACGGCATAATGTTATCAGCACACATGTGAACGAAACATCGATGGCAGTGAAGGATACAATTAAATAATCCAAAGCAAGGAAAGTGTGGTGTCAATGATAATATTCCTGATATGTTACCAGTGGATATAGACAGCAACAAATGTCTCCACGTGGGTTTAGCATTTACCACCCAAAGTTTGGGGGAGTCATTGTAACAATCCATTAAAAATGAATCGCTCGAGAACACTGGCTACACTCTTTCAGGGAAAAAGGCAAACTGAAAATAAAACATAATTTCTTTACTAAAGAACCCATTCTCTTTCAGATTGTGAATGATTTACCAAGTGAAAAATATACCTTTTCCTGAATATTCACAAGTTTATTCTAGATACATACATCGGGCAAACGGTCGACACAGACAATGCATTGCAACACAAGCACTTACACAATTCTCTTGACTTGATCTGTTGCAGGCTGTCCGTGTTGACCGAGGGAAGGGAGCAGCGCTCAGAAGACGCGAGGTCTCCAGGCAGGTGTGCCGAGTGACGGGCGGTCCCTTGTCTCTGCGTATTTACAGAGACTCCGGCAGATAATGCCCCGTTTCTCGTAGCCTGACTGCCGCACCTCGCACAGTCATTCGCCTCATCGATCCTTACATATCACTACCACGGGCCAATTTCCTTAATACTCTGGCTCTGCGTAGTGCTTTCAGGTGGCGTAATAGTTTCCAAGCAGCAGTGGAGTCCGTAGTGCCCTTTCCATGTGCGTACTGAAAGGTTATCAGTAGATGTGCCTGTCGTCTGATGACTTTGATACACGACATTTTAAAATGTGTCAGTTTTAGTTTTCAAAACATCAGTGAAGCAAACACGGTATACACTTCTCTTACAAGTTGTGTCTCTCACTGAGGGGGAAAGGGGAAAAGGGTGGGTGGCGGGTGGGGGGTGGTTGAGGGGGGGAGGGGAGGGAGGGAGGAGTTGAGGACAAAGAAAGAGATACGCGGTGGTGGCATAGGACATTCTCATTTCTGAAACGGAAATTAAGCCCCAGTTTCGTCCCTTTACTTCTGGCAGTTCCTGTAGACTGGTAAAAATAGAAGCTGATGTGATGATCTCTAGATCGTGGCAAAAGGATGACATTGAAGCATGCAAAAAGATTAATTAGATTAAAAACTACTCAAAAATAGTCATATTAGACTGTTTTAACGTATACGTTCTGCACAAAACCCACAGAAGATAATAAACAAACCTCACCGTGCGTACCTAGCTGGCTAGCAGACGAACGCGATCGAACCGTAGTCACTACGCCAGCAGACGATCGAGCTAGTGTGATATAATGTTTCTTGTAAAGCTCGAATGAGTAGCAGCAGATAACTGTTTAGTTCTGACTTGAATTGACAATTTCGTTTCCCTGGTCAGGCGAGGACAGAAAATTCACGATCATAGACTGATAGAGTCGATGAGTGCATGATCAACTGCCCGCATTCGGCGTAATGTAACGTGTAAGATTGTGACAAGAAAATGGCATAAACCCACAAAACAAAGTTTCATGACAACTAAATTCACCAATTATATTAATAACTGACCATATTTACACCTACAGCTAGTGCTAAAACCTTACATACAAAGCAAACAAAACATACTGCGGGGGATGTCCAGTCACGCATCAAAACTCAGTGCACGAGTGTCGGAGCAGATAAACAAATAAGAGAAAAGCGAAACGATCACTCGTGCACTGAGTTTTGATGCGTGACCGGGATACCATTATATTATTATATTATATTATTATTTTAATGCCATTTTCTTGTCATCATCGATCCGATCTTACAAGTTAGACATTACGCCGAGTGCGCTCAAGTTGATCACTCATCGACTCGATGATAGTGAATTTTCTGTCCTCGCCAGACCAGGGAAACGAAATTGTCCATTCAAGCCAGAACTAAACACTTATCTGCTGCTACTCATTCGAGCTTAACAGGACACAGTACTGTTTTCCACCCCCACATACATGTACTTTGAGCGATCTAGTATTCAGTGCAGATGCTTCGAGAAAGCATGGATCCAATATATATATGATGTAATGTCCATGGAGAAAGCAACCGGAACTAGGTGGTTCTACCTAACGCGTTGTTTTTCGACAGAGAGCGCCGAGGATAACTCCTGAAGGGTGTGTTAATGAGAATGTCCTATAGACTAGTGGCGTGGATATGACACCATCCAGTTGTTTTAAAGGAAACAGTTTCATAACTGCTTTATCGACATGGCTAGTGTGTTTGAAGATCAGTCTATACTTTACCCATTATGCTCGTTCATGATAATGTGTTGTTCTGTTAATGTTTCCCTCTGTTTAATGAATATTGAATATAACCATAATATGTTGTAATAAAAGCAATGAATTATTTCGAATCTTGAAGTGTAAAATATGATAGAAAGCCTCAACAGCTGCAGGGAATAGGTTGATGGAATGTGTGTGCATATTAAAAATCTTCTGGGGTTATTTCGGTATTCATCCGGACTGAAACATTGTTGCCTTTAGTTACCCTATTGAAATACAGAGCGGACAGAATCCGTTAGTTACATCAGTGATAGACAGAGTGAACAGAATCCTTTAGTTACCTCAGTGAAATACAGGGTAAACAGAATCCTTTAGTTACCTCAATGAAATACAGAGTGAACAGAATCTTTTATAGAGCAGACAGAATCCTTTAGTTACCTCAGTGAAATACAGAGTGAACAGAATCCTTTATAGAGCAGACAGAATCCTTTAGTTACCTCAGTGAAAGACAGAGTAAACAGAATCCATTATAGAGCAGACAGAATCCTTTAGTTACCTCAGTGAAATACAGAGTGAACAGAATCCTTTATAGAGCAGACAGAATCCTTTAGTTACTTCAGTGAAATACAGAGTGAACAGAATCCTTTAGTTACACCAGTGAAACACAGAGCGGACAGAATCCTTTAGATACCCCAGTGAAACACAGAGCGGACAGAATCCGTTAGTTACATCAGTGATATACAGAGTGAACAGTATCCGTTATAGAGCGGACATATTCCTTTAGTTACCTCAG
>JAWQFJ010035391.1:17500-35000 GCA_034096865.1 Theodoxus fluviatilis | reverse complement strand
GGATGGATGAATCGGAGAGTTCAAGAGAAGTAGAGGAGGCTTTGGAGAGCTTGGAAGTGGTGCCTATCAGAATGGCTTCAGTTTTGCTGCCGTTAAGTTGCAGCTTGTTTTCAGTCATCCAGTTCTGTACGTCAGTGATAGTGTCAGAGAGAGCAGATAGGAGAGAGTCAGCTTGATCAGGAGAAGAGTTGTTGTGGAGCTGAGAGTCATCGGCAAAAGAGTGGTGGAGAACATTGTGTCGGTCAAAGATATGGTCGAGGGGTTGAGTGTAGAGGGTGAACAAAACAGGCCCAAGTACAGACCCCTGAGGGACTCCACACTCGAGCCTGATGGGGTCTGAATTCAGGTTGTCGATGGAAACAGCCTGGTAGCGGTTAGCGAGATAGGAAGAGAACCAAGAGAGGACAGTGCAATGGATGCCAAAAGTAAGCTGAAGACGTTGAAGAAGAATGTTGTGGTCAACCGTATCAAATGCGGCCGATAGATCCAGGAGGGCAAGGGCAGAGATTTGACCTTTGTCAGCGGCCAAGAGAAGGTCATTTGTGATCTTTAGAAGGGCAGTTTCGGTGGAGTGGTTAGGTCGATAGGCTGATTGAAGAGGAGAGAGAAGATTGTGATACAGGAGGTGAGAGTTGAGTTGGTTGAGGACTATTCTTTCAAGAAGTTTGGAGATAAAAGATAGGTTTGAGACAGGGCGGAAATATCCTAGAACGTTGGGATCGAGTGATTGTTTCTTCAGAAGAGGTTTGACAATGGCGGTCTTGAATGAGTCTGGGACAGTGCCTGCTTGGAGAGAGTTGTTGATGATTTCAAGGATAGAAGGAAGAAGTTCGGGTAGACAGTCAGAGTAGAGTTGGGTTGGAAGAGGGTCAAGGTCACAAGTTTTTAGAGTGATATCTTTGATGACTGTTTGCAGTTCAGAGAGAGTGAGAGGCTTGAAGTGTGTGAGAGGAGTGCCAGTGAGAGCAGGAGGAGTGTCAGAGCTTTGGTAGGGTATGTTGTCCAGTTTGTCGCGGATGGCTTTGATCTTATTGTGGAAGTATTCTGAGAAGGCTTGTGGGAGTTCGGAGGGGTCGATGTTGTTGGGTAAGGGAGAGGCAAAAGAGCAACCGAGCAGGTTGTCCATGGTGGAGAATAAGGCTTTTGTGGAGGTGGATTCACAGATTTTGGTGCTGTAGTATGATTTCTTGGCGTCTGCAATGATTGTCTGAACTTGTTCCTTGTGCTTGTTGTATTTTTGTCTGTCAACTCCTAATTTGGAGGTTCGCCACTTCCTCTCTGCTCGACGACGAGCTTGTTTAGCAGTCTTTACGGCCGACGTCATCCAAGGTGCAGAAGACCTATCTACAATAATTTTTTTCTTCTCGGGTGCATGATCATCAAGAAGTGAACGAAGAGTGGAGTCAAAGTGTGCAACAGGATCTGAGGATGTCGGACGATCCATCAGTCGGCGGGCTACTTCAGCACGAAAAGTGTCTGTGTCGACTTCTTTGAGATTACGACGGACTACATGTTTTTTCTGTTTGGCTATGACAGCTGGGAGATAAGGGAAGGGAGGACATGGGGGGGGGGGGGGAGAGAGAGAGAGAGAGAGAGAGAGAGAGAGAGAGAGAGAGAGAGAGATTGATTGATTGATTGATTGATTGCTTTATTGCGGCCGACGACCCGTCATAGTAGTATACAATGTATGTACATATTCTAAAACACCATAGTGATATATAATAATCAACATACATAATACACGAATAGAATAGAACGAGTTATAGGCTTTAAGACATCGCAACACTAAGACATGAATCACCGCTGTGCCCGAAGAAACAATATCGTTCATTTGCACTTTTCCTTAGCAGTCATATGCATTATTATTCATTCCTTGATTAGGCTACCTCCTAAAAATGTGTCATGAATGCATGTACAACTTAAAATTCCTATTTCCCATGAGGAAGAAAACTGTTTATATCTCATGCATCGTATCCGATATAAAACCGTAGAATTGGCCTTTACCAGTCATGTTTTGTTCCACCTCTTATGTACACGGTTAGGTGGTTATCATCAGCTAACCTATGGACATTGTCATGAATAGCAGGTAATGCTTACTTTATGTCAACTGTCTGATTTCGCAATCTAAGAGCATAGTAAATGTACATTGCCACATCTCTGGTTTTATCTGCGCCTTGTCCGTCTAACAAGTATGTACACCCCACTCGATGGATGCTGATATATAAGAGAGAGAGAGAGAGAGAGAGAGAGAGAGAGAGAGAGAGAGAGAGAGAGAGAGAGAGAGAGAGAGAGAGAGGGAGATTCTTTATTTACCCCTCTTTTCTCGAGAGGTTGAGGGTTCAACCCGATGTTTTTAAAACTTTTAAATGCCAAAACCTGGAGGTTCAGCACCAGCGGTTTTTATTGCACAACCTCAGCAAAGTGTGAGAAACTCTTCACAATCTGTTTTGAAAAAGTCGTAAACTTAAAAAAAAGTGTGTGTGTGTATGTGTGTGTGTGTATGTATGTATGTGTGTGTGCGTGTGCATGTGCGAGTGAGTGTGTGTGTGCGTGTGTGTGTGTATGTGTGTGCGCGCACACGCGCGCGTGTGTGTGTGTCGGTGGGTGGGTATGGGGGGAGGTGTCTGTGTGTGTGCGTGCGTATGTATGTGTGCGTGCGTGTGTGAGCGCGCGTGTGTGTATGCGTGTGCGTGCGTGCGTGTGTATACGTGTGTGTGTGCGCGCGGGTGTGTGTGTGTGAGTGCGTGCGTGTGCGTGTGTCTGAGTGTGTGTGTCTGAGCGTGTGCATGCGTGCGTGCGTGCGTGCGTGTGTGTGTGTGTGTGTGTGTGTGTGAGGGAAGGAAAATGCAAGCACAAACACAAGCAATTCTACACAATTCTTTAGCTACCCATAGTCTACAAATTCCCTTCACATTCTTCCGCAACAGAACACTTGTTTGCCACAGGCGTGGGAAAACTCACGCGCTGGAGTACAGTGAGTTGTAACTCAGTGAATTTTGACACGGAATGATGCAGACAGAATATTAGTGAAGCCATGTGGGCCTTCTGTGCGTGAATTTGTAATTCATAAACAAGGACATAAACAGGTAGGTGAGAAGAGATTTATTGCACAACCTCAGCAAAGTGTGAGAAACTCTTCACAATCTGTTTAGAAAAAGTCGTAAACTAAAAACAAAGTGTATGTGTGTGTGTGTGTGTGTGTGTGTGTGTGTGTGTGTGTGTGTGTGTGTGTGTGTGCATGTATGTATGTGTGTGTGCTTGTGCATGTGCGTGTGAGTGTGTGTGTGCGTGTGTGTGTGTATGTGTGTGCGCGCGCACGCGCGCGTGTGTGTGTGTCGGTGGGTGGGTATGGGGGGAGGTGTCTGTGTGTGTGCGTGCGTATGTATGTGTGCGTGCGTGTGTGAGCGCGCGTGTGTGTATGCGTGTGCGTGCGTGCGTGTGTATACGTGTGTGTGTGCGCGCGGGTGTGTGTGTGTGAGTGCGTGCGTGTGCGTGTGTCTGAGTGTGTGTGTCTGAGCGTGTGCATGCGTGCGTGCGTGCGTGCGTGTGTGTGTGTGTGTGTGTGTGTGTGTGTGTGAGGGAAGGAAAATGCAAGCACAAACACAAGCAATTCTACACAATTCTTTAGCTACCCATAGTCTACAAATTCCCTTCACATTCTTCCGCAACAGAACACTTGTTTGCCACAGGCGTGGGAAAACTCACGCGCTGGAGTACAGTGAGTTGTGGGCTAATGACCTTCTAGGCGGTTCCGAAATATCCTGGTGGTTCCGAAAAATCCTGCCACCAGGGCCAGGATAAATCGGAATGGTTCCGAAATATCCTTTCACCAGGGCCAGGATAAATCGGAATGGTTCCGATTTGTCCGGTTCCGAAATATCCTGCGACACCGGGCCCATTAAAAGGGGGAGAACAGCAAAACAAATGAAATCAACAGTACCGATACCGATACTGATATCAAGACTTTAGCAAGTCTTGCAGCGCGCACATAATGACACGTGTTAGTTCATAGTTCGTGACAATGGGACGTTACCATCAACACGGAAAAGTCTTCATCACTTTCGTCTCGCACGCCAGGGCTGCTGTCGTCTTTGCTGCATGCCAGGAGGAGACGAGGATCTTGTGGATCCTGCAGGCTCGGGAGTTGCTCCTCGGCGGTTTGATGAGTCGGAGAGCAAGCGCCTGATCTTACTACGTGATGACGCTGTGCGTTGGTCGTGGTCAGGAGTTGGCTTGGTTGGATCCTGCTCTACAGCTTCAGCAGCTTTGGTGGGAACAGGAGTGGTGCAGGGCTGTCTGGATTCGGATGTGCAAGTCGCCAGTCGCGATGACTTGCCCTGATCGTTGTCAACATGGCGGGATTTGTCAGACGAGTTTTTCGGCTTGGCCAGATGTACCTCTTCATCGAAAGCTTTTTCTTGTTCTCTGAGGCGCTGAAACACCTCTTGCAGGACCTTTCTGAGTGAAGTATTAAACTCTTGCTGTGACCTCATCATGGGGTAGTCATTCACTGTAGAGCACACTGGGTCAGAGATCACAACACAGTCGGCTGGCCCTGCATCGTTGCTCATATTCTCGTCTGCACGCAAGGCACGCACTTCCAAGGGAGCTGAAAATCTCGTGCAAAACGGAGAGAGAGAGAGAGAGAGAGAGAGAGAGAGAGAGAGAGAGAAAGAGAGAGAGAGAGAGAGAGATCGATGGCTGTTGCTATCTCAGCATCTGTCCGTTACTCCGCGCTCCGCCGCTGCAAGCGCGTGCGTTGATTGGGATCGCGTCAAGTTCACCGGTGTACTCGCAAGGTAGCCGACCAAAGTGATCGGGCCAGCTGCAGGAAACAAGTGTCTAGCTGTTACTGCCATGTATCTTAAGTGGAAAAGATAGATAACTGGCACGTTCATGTTCATCGTCACCTTGATCCAGTCAGCAGAATCTATCTTCGACTCGATCTGAGGAATCTTCTCATAGGTGATCTGTCCGCTTGCCTGGCGCTTTCCCGCCTACGAAATTCCGCACTTATCCTTTCTACTGTACCCATCGTTTCGGTCCGAGATGGAAGCTGGTCTGGCGCTGCATGGTCTGCAACGGTCCTGTCGAGGAGCGGCTCTTTGGGGGTAGATGGTGCTGGAGACGTCTTATCAGATGCAGAGATGAACACACAGCTCCCAACAACACCGCGTAGACGTCTGTGGCGATCTTCTTCCAGATCTTTTTTTTTGGTTTTTCGAATCTCTTCTGAATCATATCAGTTGTTACCCCCTCGCTGCCTTCGTTCCTCTCAGAATCAGCCTTCACCTCCGCAATAGTCTCTGTCATCTCGGAGCTATCTACAGCTGCGATAGCACAGTCCTCGCCCCCTGACACGGCAGAAGCACACACAGGTGGCACACTAGGTGGGCGTGAACTTCGTCCTTCTGCACTTGCAGACATAGGTCATGCTTCACGAACTTTTTCTGACGTGGTGGGAGCATTCTCAGCTTCTACTTCAATATTCGCAGTAATTCGATCGGTTTTGATTCGAAAGTTATCATCATTTGCACATCTAGGTTCTGAACGAGGAGCAGTGTACTCTAACCTCTGCTGGTAGTTGATACAACGCTGATGGTCTCGTCGATGTTGGCTGGGAGGCTTGCGGCGCCAGTGCCCTGAGCCAGTGTTGGCAAATGGCAGACCGTCCTCAAGCTTGAATCGTAGAACTACGACCGTTGTTTGGCCTTCTCCAACAACTTTCCAAGACAGGAGCCCCTGAGTTTGGATGAGCGTGTCAGCGCGGCTTCCGTTGCAGCTGGTAATCCAGTTACAGGCATATCGTTGCTTTAAATACGACAGAAACTTTCTATCGTGGCAGAGGGTAGGAGGACACGTCCTCTCGGCTCTCCAGGGGCAGACCACGAGAGAGAGAGAGAGAGAGAGAGAGAGAGAGAGAGAGAGAGAGAGAGAGAGAGAGAGAGAGACAGACAGACAGACATACAGACAGACAGACAGACAGACAGAAAAAGAGGGGCAAAGACGGAGACAGAGACAGAGAGACAGACAGACAGACAGACAGAGAGAGAGAGAGAGAGAGACAGAGAGACAGAGAGAGACAAAGACAGAGAGACAGAGACAGAGAGAGAGACACACACAGACAGAGAGACACAGAGAGAGCGAGAGAAAGAGAGAGAGAGAGAGAAGGTAAGAGAGAGAAATTGAGAGAGAGAGACAGACAGAGACAGAGAAAGAGAGAAATAGAAAAGGAGAGATAGGGAGAGGCAGAGAGAGAGACAGAGATAAGAGAGGGACAGAAACAGAGATACACAGTGAGACAGAGAGAATAACAAAGAAACAGAGAGACAAATTACAGAAAGAGAGAGAGGGAGAGACCGAGACAGAAACAGAGACACAAAGAGAGAAAGGCAAACAGAGAAAGACAGAGAGAGATAGAGACAAATTCAGAAACAGAGAAACAGAGATAGAGACAAAACAAAGAGAGAGAGAGAGAGAGAGAGAGAGAGAGAGAGAGAGAGAGAGAGAGAGAGAGAGGGAGGGATTACAGTAAGATGGATGAGTGGGAAGAAGGAAAAAGGATTTAAAACAAGGAGAATTTTCTTAATTTTTTACTTCTCTGTTATCCATGATCTGCTTTTCCTGGAAGAATTATCTAATACAGTGGACCCCAGGTATTGGCGGGGGTGACGTTCCTAGAACACCCGCGAATAGCTAAAAAGCGTGACTATTGGACGAGATCCATAAAAATGCCTTTTAATGTATATGTTTATAGCTTAAACCCTAAAATATTCCCCCAAACATTTTTAATTCGAAGCACATATATGTAAATACGACAATGAAACTTTATTTTTAAAATACAGTAAAATCTACGAGTACTCACCAATACTGAAGGATATTGACTGAAGATGATGATGATGGATTAGCGGTGCTGCAAGATGAAGATAAAGAAGATGATGACGTTGATGATGACTGCACAGCAAAGCAGAGGATTTGCAGCTCCTCAGGTGGCGCCGCTTCTTCAGGCGCGTGCGTCTTCGTGCGTCTCACCAGACGTTGTTATCTATTACTTAAATAGTTTATATTTTATTTCATAGTGATATGTTGCTGAATTTTATTTATTATTTATAGGATATAATTAACTGATTATTTTTTTAAAAATAAATTAGTTTGGAAAAAGTGCAAAAAAACGATTCTTACCACTTAAAAAGCCATAAAAAGAAATCGCGGCAGATATTTGCGATTCCGCGAAGTTGCGGGTGTTTCCGCGATCAACTATGAGTTAGGTTCTAAGGGCAATCTCGCGAATAACCGCGGGCGCGAACGCCTGACCGCGACTACGCAGGGGGGCCACGGTTCCAGCATCTGATTGGCGTTAGGCGTGCTTGAAATGTTTGTAGCATACGAGAAAAACATTTGCGAGTCTGTTTATTCTCTTGATATCCAAACTTGTACAAATATAAGTTCTATGTTGGAGGCGAAAACTTTTCTTTCCGCCCTATTGCATACAATGAGTCTGTATATCAAACGGTTTTACTCAACACGCACAATGTAATTGTCTTTGCTCTCCAGCTTTTCTTCATATTCGAGGCAGTGAGCTTATCGCGCCATTTGCGAAATTGCGAATGAGAGATAAACTTTTTTCGTAATAATTATCGAACATTATCAGATAAATGATAAGTCCAAAGTAATCTTAGTGTCATGAAATCTGGGGCTTATTGCGTGAACCCCCTTTGCGTGGTTGTCAGACGCAGATGCCGATCGTCATTAATCTTGAGAACTAGAAAATGTTCATGTACAGACACTACATGCAGGCTATGAGTACGCATCTATCTTATTCACGGGCAGCATTAATTTCATTCATCTACTTCGTTGAAGATATTTGCAATATATTACTGCATTATACCGTTAAATTAGTGCACGTTAGCTCGGATTTACAACGTAATCGTCGTAAACATCGAGCAACTATACTGAAACTTACCACTGGCGTCGTCTGTTTGTTGGTGAGGCACACATACATTGCACAAATCTCCCGATGCAAATGTGATCCAGGATCTGCAAGGCTGCTCTTTTTTTTCTTAAATTTTGAAACTAAAGATGAAGTCTACTTCGATGTTGCCTTTCAGATCTGCTGGCCCTTTTTTCCTGCGTTCCAGAAAAACGTTCGCAGTGCGCACAAGTCTAGTTCTAGGTAAAGTTCATTTTAGAGTGCTTCACTTGTATTGCTGGTCAACCTATCATAAGATATGCACTCCAGTACATGGTTCTTATTCAAATAATTTTCCAAAAGAAGCACGACCTCTTTGCAAACGAAATGTATTGTTTGTGAGCGAGAATTTTCCCTTTTGAGATTGTCATCTGCTTATAGACTTGCTGACAGTCATAACTCAGTGCGCATGTATCATGCTTGCCGGAATAAATTTACGTATATGGAGTAATGTTGATAACTAAGCAGTAAAAATATTTCAAGTATTTTCAAAGAGAAACTGAACATTTAAAAACTCACTACAACATGAGTTGTTTTGCCGAGGAAAGTGTATGTCCTTGGTGATTGATGGGATTCTAGTTGTAGCATATAGATTAACAACCTTTCATGTACAAATCACATTCCAGCATTACAAAAGAGAGGATAAACATTACATTTCATCTGCTAGCCTGCTTGCTCCTCTCTGTCCTCCACTCCTCACTCTTACTCATGTTCATTCTGTGAACCCGAGTCACGTGACTCTGGCACAGTTCGCAATGAATGCGTAATAAACTTGACCCTTCGCATTACAGCATTGCGCCAAAAATAGTTCGTTCTGATACTATTTTTTCTCATTTTTTATATACAGAAATCATTTAGATGTCAAAAATTGTTTCTATTTCAACACGAACATTTTATTTAATCGAATACACGCTTGTTTATTGCCTCAACAAGAGTAAGTTAAGAGTTTTGTGCGAAATAGTCTTAGAACTACTTTAACGGCGTATGTCAGGGAGCAGATTGGTTATCCCACAAGCCTCTCGTGTGACCTGCATTTGCATATTTCGGACGAAAACCTTCCATCATGTGATGTCAACTGGGCTAGAGACACTCTCACAGGTAGGCGAAGTCTCTAGTGAACTAGAATGACTCATGCCGTGATCCAGACACATAACAAATTCTCTTTTACTCAGGAAAAAAGCAGGGATACAGAAGGAAAAAACAAACAATTTTCATCATCATCATCATCATCATCATCATCATCATCATCATCATCATCATCATCATCATCATCATCATCATCATCATCATCATCATCATCATCATCATCATCATCATCATCATCATCATCATCATCATCATCATCATCATCATCATCGTCGTCATCATCATCATCATCATCATCATCATCATCGTCATCGTCATCATCATCATCATCATCATCATCATCATCATCATCATCATCATCATCACCATCTTCTTCATCAATATTGTCATCTTGATGTTTCAGGAGGAAGGATGGGGGAATGGGGAGGTGGGGTCTAGGGGACTGAGGGAGTGACTGACAGACCTGGAGAACATGGTTGTTTCTTTGACATTTATCCTTCCATGAAATCGAAAAGGAAGGATTTAAGGAATGGTGCTCGCGTGCGCGCGCGCGTGCGCGCGCGCGTGCGTGCGTGTGTGTTGTGCACGCGCGTATTTGTGTGTTATAGATACATGTATACATATGTGCGTGTGCGTGTGTGTGTGTGTGTGTGTGTGTGTGCGTGCGTGTGCGTGTGTGTGTGTGTGTGCGTGCGTGCGTGTGCGTGTGTGCGTGTGCGAGAGACAGACAGACAGACAGACAGACAGACAGACAGACAGACAGACAGACAGACAGACAGACAGACAGACAGACAGACAGACAGACAGACAGACAGACAGACAGACAGACAGACAGACAGACAGACAGAGACAGAGAGATGGAGAGACAGAGAGGGACAGAGATAGACAGAGAGAGACAGAGAGACAGAGACAAAACCAGAGGGAGACAGAGAGACAGAGACAAAGACAGAGAGAGAGACAGAGAGACAGAGAGACAGAGAGACAGAGACAGAGATTTACATCTCGTTCAAGTCTTCTGATGTATACGTTTTCAAATTCTTGATAAGATATTTTGTTGTTGTTGTTGTATATGCTGCTTTTGGGGGCTATGCATTTTCAATGTTTTTGTTTTCACAGAGATTGTTTATAAATCCTTTTGCATTTTGTTGGTCTTTTCTACAATTTGAATTTGTGAATGTAAGATTTCCCGTAGATCAACATATGATTATTGAATTCGTTTGGGGAGCCAGACCAAACGGTAGACTTTGAGGGCTAATTGGTAGAGTGCCTTTGGTGTACTTGTGAAGCCATTTTGACAATTCTGCCATGAAACTATGTACGATTGGACATTCTACATAAATTGTGAATGATAGTCTCGTTTTCTTTACTGCAAAAACCACACTTTTACCTCTCTCTTTTTTCATGTTATCCCTATCCGGTACAGGAGTCTATTTGTAAAGGCACCTGTAATATGGTAGGTAATTTTGTACTGAAAGCTTTGCAGGCACATTGAACACGAGGTGGTTTTGGCTGCTTGATGTACTTCCTTGCATGGTAAGTTGGGAAATAATGCGTTCCATTTTCTCTGACCAGTCGACATATCCTGCATTTGAATTGTGGTTTTATAGATGTTGATGAAGCATGGGTGGTAGCAGGGGTGGGGTGTGACCTGCCTCGAGCAGGCAGGGAGTATATAATTATAGAGACGGTGTACTTGTCTCTCTCCATTCACTCCCTCCAAGGGGTCAGCGGACAAGAAAGCTTGGTATCACATTTCTCCGTCTTTATTCATAGTAACAGTGCAGCACATGGCCACCGCCTGCTGGGCTGACCTCTCCGTCGCCTCTCTGTGGCCTCTCTGCTGCTCTGGCTTTAAATAGCCTCTACGCGGACCTCAGCGAGAGCAGACGAAATTTCTAACTCAAAATTTGGACCTGTGGTTCCCAGTGAAAGCAAAATTGTGCTGACATAACAGCTTCTAACAACTATTTGAGTCTTAAATTAACAGTCCTATTTGACAAACTTCACTCCGTTGGAAAGTGCGTTAGTCAAAGTACATTCTGCGCCAATGAATGAATTCCAAAAGGGATTCGTATATAAATGAATGGCTAGTGAAGTATTTACGGAGCCAATTAAATCAGGTACTTATTCATCGTTTTCTTTTAATAATACCGTTTACAACTTATGGAGTGCAGGTTACCATATATGAGATGATTGATAAGGATAAACACTAGGTTTACATTCAGAGAGGTGGCCATTTTGTATTATACATGACGTCTTGTTTGTATGAAATGATTCCATCCATGTTATTAAAAAAACTTCTTCCAAGTCCAAATTTATTAGAACAGACTAAATGAAGGGATAAGAGAGAGAGCCAAAAGCTTTTTCAAAGTCAACGAGAAACGACATTCCTGGTATTTTCTTTTCATTGCATTCAAAGATAGTGTCAGTTATTTATCTTATAGTGTCCACAAGCATAATCATGTTACCGCGTGAGGGCAAACGATTCAAATACAGAGATAAGGAACAGCGGATTGCTAAAATCCCAAAATAGCATTTCTGGCATTGACAATTCAAAAGCTGAAAGTCACTTATGAATTACAGACATGACTAGTATTGTTCCAGTTAAACAGTTTGCTGTTACAAGTGATCAAAACTTTAGGGACTGCAATGTGGTTGTAGACAAACAGTTCCAGTCTGTGAAAGTTGCATTTCATTCTACCAGTTCCGGACATGATTAGATCGTACTTTATGTGGTCATCACTAATTGTATTTGTTGTCTTATAACAAACAAAAACAACAACAAAAAAGCAAATATACAGAGAGAAACTTATGTTTAAATCTTTACACTATATCAACAATCATCCAATCTAAATGTATTTTCTTAGCACTCTCCGGGCCTGTGTGAATGGTGCCTCTTAAGCAATATTGAAACAAAGAAGCAGATAACCAGAACAGCAATGCTCTCATATTTCACATGAAGAGCTTTGGCAAATAACCTGTGAAACATATACATTAGAAAATGAAAGTGGATAATATCATAACTCTCGTGACCTTCGATTTGGAAACGTAGCACCTTTACATATACTTAAACCAAATTTGGTGATCGTACAAAGCTTGCTTTCTCTGGAATTGCTGAAGTGAACATTTGCCATAAACAGTACATCTGACCTTGGTCATGGTGAAAAACTGCATCACAAGTGCGTGCAAACAACTACCAACAATAACACTTGAAACGATTTTGATGACAGTGGCTAATTCTCTAAAAATAGCAAAAGGTAATAATTATTCACTCTACCTGGCAAGATGGCTTAGACCTTTGTGAAAACTTTATCCGAAGGGTTCGTTTTCAACGGTCTTGACCAATAGGCCTTCTAATACAGTAGAGTTGAGGAGCCGACAATGTACTCATGGAGGAGGGGAGACCACCAGCTCCTGGCAGCCCCATATCCAGTTGTCTCCCCTCCTGCATGAGTGCGTTGTCAGCTCCTCTTACTCAGACTCGCCTATTGCAACCCTGTCTTTTGACAGGCGGATGTAGGCACGCAAGCTTTGGCGTTTGATTGTGTGCGGGGCGCTGTGTCGTGGTTCAATCCCTAGAACGGAAGACATCTTGATTATTTCTGCTATTTCCCTATCGGCGGCTACCCTGTGCCATTACTATGGGTTGTAAACCTGCGTGTGCATGAATGAGTATGAATGCATAAGGTGAACGTATATGATGCACCTTTCATCTTAGTGACTTTGAGGGCATTTATTCAACGTCTATGACGTGCCAAAACTCAAACATGTGTCCCAAATGGAGCTTCCTCAACTTTTCATTGTGTTTATAGATCACCAGCTCCTGGCAGACCTATAACAAGTAGTCTGTTTTCCTGCATGAGTGCATTGTCAGCTTCTCAAACTCATCTCGCCTACTGAAGGCCATGAAGCACAGCAATGAACATAATAGTTTAGAATATAACGCAAATCAAGTCACAATGTCCCTATGTATTCGCCTCTTACGAATCGCGTAGGAAGACGAGATGGATCTATTCCGGACCCCAACCCACAGGGGGCGGAGATGGCAGAGAAGGTGGTGCTATCTGCAGAGATAGTACTGAAAACACAAATGTAACATCTTCTTTTACTTCATCATCATCATCATCATCAGTTTCTTATTTATCTTCGTCGGTGGTATGTTTACTGTCGTTTGGAAAATTATCCAATTCCTTGTCGAGCAATTCAGGATTGGAAGGGTTATTCCTGTATTGTCCATTGCAATATCTTGTTACAACCCATGGATATATCATGACTATGCATTCCCTCACTTGACCAATACTCGACAGAGGATATTTAACTTTAACTTTGGGCACCTAAATCAGTTCCTTCACAGTCTGTCGTTATTCGTTCTTAGCTTGACTCCTACAATATCGATATGCATGGGTTGTCTTCTGCACTGCGGTTTTTACCATTTCCATTTTGATGAATTCTGAGCTTTCTTCATAATCCTGTCCACTTCAGCATCAGCTGTTGTCTTAGCTTGCCTATGGATCGACCAAAAAAAACGCCACGACAATGGATATATTTCAGGCATAGATCAATTCAGGTATATCATGTAGTGTTGCCAGAATCAATTAGAATCACATGTCACACTATTTAGTTCTTATGTATGTGTGGTCAACGAATACAGGCCATACCTACAAATACATTCTAGAAGTACTGAGTTGTCTCATGTTCCCTGCACTTTCCTCGTCTTGTCAAGTCCACTATGAATAAGGTCTAAGCAATGGAAAGAGGGCTTCAACTCAGTCACAAAGGGTGTGCAGATTAAAAAATTACTTTAAAATCGCAATAATCAGAGAATCCAAGAAAAATATATAATTATCATTACTGACAAAGTTCGAGCACTTATCATTATTTGTTGCAGATCTACGTGATCAATCGTCGCTAATTAGTTCAACGTGAGGACCATGCAGAAGCATGTAGAATAAAAATGCATACATATTACAGGATGTGAGTCACTCCAAATAGCCACGCTCATTTCAAAAGAATGCATGCAAAGAGAAAACTCTGATGAAACGATTATTCAGATCGACTTGTTCTCTTTTAGCCTAATCAAAAAACTGTAATCTTTATCACTGTCCGACGCTAACCATGTAACTTTATTTTTTGGGGCCCATTTCAATTGTCCTGCCAAGCTCCTCACACTGATCTGATGCGAATCTGCCATGAATCACCATAGCCTTTACGTACTTGTTTATTACAGCGCATTTTGCACTCAGTGGCTGTTTGTTCGGTGTTGCCTACATGCCTACATGCACGCACACACACACACACACACACAAGATTACCGAAAAATGAATTGTAAATCATTTCTCTCAACGGGGTGCTTTGTAATTCGTTGCAAGTTAAAGACTGAGAAAATTTACTCAGAGACGACTCACCTGCCGTCATTCCTCTTTTAGCTGTTGCCATGCGGTAGACGCCTGCAGAACTATGAGAAACCCATGAATGAAAAACCTTTATTCAAAAGCAACTATGAATGGTATGTTAAATCAAGCAGGGCGAAAAAATGAGGGAGAAAAAGAATAGAGAGACAAGTCTTTTGTTGGTTGTTTTACGTTTTATATGCAGAGCCAAAGTACAGGGACAGTCAGCCGAAATGTGGGACCACAGGCTGGGACCGAACCCGCCACCTTTTGCTTACCCCCCGAAATGCTCCAGCAGCTGAGCTACCATGGCCGGCGTTGTTTTTTCTTGTTTACACTGCCTTATATCAGCAGCTGCCTTATCCGGTTAACATGCCCGGATGACACGAATCCCAATTTAGATTTGTGATCTTTCCCAGCTGTCATAGTTCTTGTTACTAATCAACTAGTCTATCTTGAGAGTAAATAAAATAATTGTCTTATTTCCTGGTAAGAAAATAAAATGCAGTTGTACTACATGTAACCCCTTTTAAACTGGCCAATCTGAAGCACCCTAAATTGTCTTTTTAAAAAGCAATACAGTGTGTTGTACTGTATGTGCGTGTGCATATATATCTTGAGGCACAATTAACTGTCACAACTTGTGTTGTTTTGCAGCGCAGACCCTCAATGGCAACTACTGGGCCAGAGCTGGGCCAGTGCTGCAAAATCACTGCTGGCTGAGTGCCAGTACCATGCTTCGGGCCCAGTGCTTGCTGAAGTGCTGGCCCACACTGCAGGCACTGTGCTGTCTGGGCAATTCAAACTACTTGCTTTGACGATGAAAACAGTGAGGTAGATAAAACCATCGATCACAGAGCACAGTGGCGCGTTGCTTAGGCAAGTATCCCGCCAGAAAATCGCATGATACGCGAGGCGAGGGCGTTGCCCACAGCATATCGTCCACACAAAGGCACTCGCTCCCAAGGTGCTTTGCCGAGGTAGCTCCGAGGGTTCCTCGCCGCGTCTAGCCCCAGACGCCTATATGACCCAAAATGGCGGAGACCGTGCCAATCGGGTTGCCGTTCATAGACGGCAGTGCCTATAATGTGTTTCTCACTGTCCGATAACGGAAAAGTGTACGTACACGGAAGTTTTGCTATTCGAGTGTTCATTTGTATATTTAGAGGAGTATGTGTATAAGTTTTTCTGGACAAACGCTGTCGATATATACTTATTTCGTTGCATACACGAACTCAGTACATGGCCACTCTCTGAACTATGTCCCTTGAAATGATCCAGAGTGTATCGAGGCACACAATTTTCGACAAAAGTGTCTACAATTGAACCCGGGTTTGCTCTCTTTTCTGTGAAAAGTCCCCGTGCCATTCGAGATGTCACCATCGTATGTTCTATCAAGTGAAAAACTGATGTGATGTCTGTAATGTCAGTTGATTTGTCTATCGGCAACTTCTACATCTACTCTCGTGCCAGGACGCAGCCATGTTCTCTCGGACTTCTGCCTGCCAATTGATGATTGGCCGTTTCTGAGAGGTCTTTCGATGCTTGCCTCGCTCTCGGCTTACCCTCGAGGAGGGTACATAGCTTAAGCAACGCTCCCCAGGAAAGACACTTATCTCTAAAGGTAATGGTCGCGTTACTCAAACTCAAGTCGTCCCTACCGGGAGTGTGGTCAGGGATGGGGGGGGGGGGGGGGGGTGATTTCAGGTTTCATTTTTAATTTTGGGGATTTGTTTTCCTCCTCCCTTTTCTCAGTGCTATTTGCTTCGTGTCTTGTATTGTAGGATTTTGTATTGAATAAAGAATAATAAAAAGAAGCCCCTCCCGCCCTCTGTCCGGCGTACTTCTAAATGAATTACCCGAACCGAGAGGTCGTCGCATGCGCGTGGTGAGGAAGTCCTTTGTCATCCATTAGACTTTCTACTCTTTTTCTTTTCGTCTCAAAGATGAGGTTATGAGTTTGAGATAACCATGGCTCGGAGGAGGAGGAAGGGTAGAGAGAACGGATAGTTGGGATAGGCAATGGGAGTTATGAAGGAGATGGGGGGTAGGAAGTGTGGGTTAAGAAGAAAAAAGTATTCACATTTTTTCGGTTTTTTTAATCTTAAGGACTCGCCGACAGACCGAATTTCTTAAAATTTCTTTACGTGACAGTAAACATATCATGGGCATCCTGTTGATTCTTTTGGTGTCACATATGACTTGCTGGCACGGTAATTGTGTGATGAAATTAAAGTATGACAAGGTTTTGTCGTCATGCACGCGTTTTATTAGGTATTATGGACATACATTTTCATTTTGTGGCACTCTTTATACAGTGCCAATTTTCTCCTTTGAGAGAGGAATCATGAACGAATTAAAGAGAAGCACAAAAATGGCACATTAGAAAAGTGCTGGTCCTGTAGCTGGAGCAGTTTAAGTACTGTGGACTTGACACGTTCACTTGCTCGTGGTCGACCCCGTGTCTGAAACAAAAACAAGTACAGTCGTTTACAAAGTTGTAAACTGACGGAAATACTTTCATTCGTCAAAATAAATATTCTACACTGCCATATTCATAATTATAGACATCGTTGTAAAAACTAAATGTCTTTCGTTACGTCACACATGTATAATTCCTACATCGGCATTTTTTGCTTTCTCGTGCTTTCTCATTCAACACTGTAAATGTCCACTTTGTGACGATTCTAAAGATGAATTTCGCTTTTTACTTCACTCTAATATATGATGATTTAAGGAAGAAATGCATTTAAAAGCATTTGCAGGGATCCACTCATACTAGAAGTGCATATTTGATCAACGGACGAGATATGAGTAAGAAGCGGGATGTAGCTATCATGTTTACATGTATTTTATGCCTACAAAAGGCGCTGCGAGAAATTAGACAACTCTTCAGGCACTGATGTCGGCGCCGAATGCAGCTGAGGCTGTTGAGTGTTGTAGCCTCACCGGCAAGTTAGCGCGATTCCTGTTAATGGCCTGAATAGGAATGGATTTAGATAACATTGTACCATAATCTTGCAAAAATGTACTTCTATAGTTAGCAATACGGCGT
>JAWQFJ010035391.1:7500-12500 GCA_034096865.1 Theodoxus fluviatilis | reverse complement strand
GAGATATCCCACAAAAACATGTGCGATAGCGGAGTCCAACAAGGGAGGTGACTCTCTGATGACTTTCGTCGACTTTTTTGCACGGTCGACATTTCTGCACGCTACGGACTGTGTCACACGAAACTGGCGCTGTTTTTTTTAAACAGTTAGTCGTGTGTTTATTAATATTCCACGTACATACTTTTCTTCATCGTCGTCATCGTCATCATCGTTAATGTCTTCGTTGCCGTCAAATTATGCACACACCTCATTATAGGAACCGCCACGTGAGGAGTCATATAACTTATAAGTACAATAGACACACCCTTTTCTAACTTCAATGAACTATGAGGCACGAAGGCTAAAATGCACAGCACGCGATATTTGTCTCTTGATCAAAATGCTGACAGACGATCATGCCGAGAGGTTCGCCCTTTTTCAAGCTCAGGTCCAAATGTTACAACATACCTTCGCTGCACGTCGCACCCTGAAAGCCAGGATCACAGTGGCAGAGAAAATCGTCGACAAGGTCTTCGCAATGGCCGTGAGCACAGGGATTGCTGGCGCATTCGTTCTTTTCTGAAAACAAGAGAACGCAACTTATCTCCCATGCCCATTCAGCAAGCATAACGTCGCGCTTTTCAAGTAAGGTTGCTCTCTTCACGCTAACACTAACAGCGTTTTGAACACAAAGGAACATTGTACGAAAGATGATGAGCCAATTGACTTCATTCGCATGTATTGTCTAAACATTATCAATGATAAGTTATTATTATAAGATTTATTCATGGAACAAATACTATTACAAATTACACGCAGAAACTTCCAGGCAACTCTGTAAACCAAGTAAAGTACTGTCAACAGCAGTAGACACAACGCCGAAGAAGACACCATTAGCAAGTACAGCAACAGCACAACAATGACAATAACGACGATGATGATAATGTACATTACGACGATAGAGATGTAGACGGAGATGACGATGACGACAATAATAATGACATCGACAGCCACGACGGCTATTATAATGTTGAGGACAACGGTGACTACGACGACGATGAGGATTAGTATGTTGACGACGACGGCGGCGACGGCAATTATAAAAACGTTGTCAATGAAGAAGTTGAAGCTGGCAACGATCATGACGAAAGAAATGATGACGACGACCAAAATGGTGTTCATAACGGTCTAACATCATCGTCGTCGTACTTGGCATCAGTATCGTTGTCTGTGAAATCATTGTTGTCGTTATCGCTTTTTATCTGTCTGCTTACTAACATTCAAGGACTTTCAAAATCTGCATTAACTGCAAACTCTTTCTTACACTTGAGACAGTGAATAAGTTACCTTCTTCGGTTACATGGAACGTCATGGGGATATTGACAACTACGTGTAGCCTGAGATTTGGGAAAAGTTGTCGCACCGAAATGTAAGAATTTTAGTCTCATCAAGTTCGATTAAAAAAAAAAATGAATTTATCTCTGGTCGGACAGCTGCCAACAAAGATATATCTTCTATTCTTTAGCTGTCCATCCCGCACACTGTAGTAAGCATGACTTTATCGATATGCCGTGAGACTGACGAGTAATCGAATGATTTCTAGATATATGCACAGCACTTCTCCTTCGTTGTGTACCAACAGCAGTGTTTCCACAGTCATTCAAGTCCACGATTGGCGGATGCTGAATAATACATACCAGTTTCACACCTGAATCCTTCGTATCCCGGGCACTTGCATAAGTATTTTAAATTCAGGAAGAACTTGTCTGGCGAGCACGTTCCGTTGTGCGGACACGGATTGGGAGTGCAATAGTCAATGTCTGAAAAGAAAAAAGAGAGAAGAAGCTGTTAGGGTCTACATCAATCGTATACATTCAACAGTTCTTTAACCTACTCAGTGCACCTGTTATAACATCAGCTGGATTCATTCCCATGTCATATTTTAGGTACTCGCATACATCTTGTCTGTATCAGCTTATCGTTTTGCCTTACCGTCCGCTCATGCACTCGTTTTTCTTTCTCTCCACTTATGTTGATTTCTATGCCTAACTGTATGACTTTTCTATCACTTCATCAAGCGACCGTTGACTTTTAATTAAGAACGCGCTCGCCTAATCATGCCATTGATTCAAGGGGGCGATCCCCTTTCCCGCTCGCCTTGATACGAGACCAGGCTGTAGTACATTACTCACAAACGGCAACAGATCAATTCAGTCCAGCAACAAAATATTTGTGAAATAATTCGAATAGTGTTATCCAAAACTTTGTTAATTCACTCGAAATGTGGGGACATGATGTCCCGCAATATGTCAGAAACTGATCTGTTTGTTCAATGAAACTGAGCTCTGCATACGCTCAATCAGTAACAGAGGAGAATCTCTTCTGTAGGAAATGGCAATCAATAAGGTACTGAAATAGAATGAGAGACCGCGTGACTAACAGCTCTTGAAATAATGATAAAACCCTTAATCATTACCTCCACATACAAGGTCAAACCCCTACAAGGCTGAAATGTCTGAGGCCCCCAGGCTCTCTATGAAAAAATTACTAATGAATATACAACTTCGGAAAACTCTGAGAGCGCAACCCTCCGCCAAGGAAGCCACAAGTTCTCTTCCATTGTCTGTATGGTTAAGTTGGACAGTGGCATTGTGGCCGGACATGACGTGGTCAGATCACGCACCGGCCTGGCAGTGCGTGTCCGTGTAGCCCACGTCACACACGCATTTCTTGGCGCCTCCCGCACTGAGGCAGTTGCCATGCCCGCTGCACGTCTCCCCCGCACACGGGTCTGCAAGGACATGCCAAATTCGAAATGCTGTATTGCCTTTTTATGGAAATCCTTTGTCAGGTGGTCTCTAGGTAAACAGTACAACAACATAAGTGGGCTAGCTGCACGTACGTATTCTGAGGTTGTTTTTATTTCAACTGGAATAATATGGTGTGTGGGGAAAACCCCATGCTTTACATGAAGAGTTTATCACCATCTGGTGGGATTTTCTGATACACTTTTCTAATACAACTCAAGAGCACTATTTGAACACTGTATTAAGGTCTTGTACGAATGGTGACCACGATCGTTTGTTATTCATGTCAGCGTGAGGTGCATCGCTTATCATCCGATATCTTTCCTCAATATGTTTCGATACACAACAATTTCGAAGGGTAATCCAGGGAAACGGTGCAGATAAAAAGACTATAGCGTCAAGGTACTTACTCTGGTTCGACTCTACTTTGTGTACATTGTAGCACCGTCGATCACCTGAAGTTCTGTAAGGAAAGTAGAACTGCAAGTCAGCACGAGAGACGTTGCAACAGACTGAGCAGTGACCATGAGAGCTCACAGCAGTTACCGCAGAGGTGTGTGTGTGTGTGTGTGTGTTTGTGTGTGTGTGTGTGTGTGTGTGTGTGTGTGTGTGTGTGCGCGCGCGCGCGCGCGTGTGTGTGTGTGTGTGTGTGTGTGTGTGAGAGAGAGAGAGAGAGAGAGAGAGAGAGAGAGAGAGAGAGAGAGAGAGACCTCTTCTCCACCCTCTCGCCCCCTAAGATATGCACTCCCTGTTCGGTTAGCCCTTGAACGATGGGCCAAATTAGTGGACTCGTCTGAGGAGAGGGGTGCGGACCCCGCTCCGCTGGCGGGCCACGGCATCTGATTGGCTGCGTTTTTACATAGGAGTTTATCAAATCGCCTTGACGACTGCTGCAAATATGTTATTTATCATAACTCATTTCAGCTGAAAGCGCATTGTGTACACCAGTTTTTGTCATTCTGTGTGCGGAATAACCGTCAAAGATTGTGTAAGTGAGCTAGCTAGCACGTAATAATTTGGTTGTCATTATGTGCAAATTAAACGACCAATATCGCATCCCTCTCCTCGGACGACTCCACTAGTGTGGTGCCTAACCTCGTGTTGTTATTGTTATTCAATATATGTGCATGTACAATACCACATGTTTGTCCGTTTTTTATGTTACCGTAGGATCTTGAACACAGTTTAAACCAGCCCATTTGAATGAAATGTTATTTACAGATGGACTGCACATGGGTGTCATTTATTGTGCACTTACGAAGTAGAATGCAAAACAGAATGAATCAAACAAACGCAAACGGTTACTGTACGTGACACACAAGAGCGCTGACGGCATCGGAGGCTTACCCTGCCTGAAGACACAGCCGAGAGTTCACACGGTCAGGGTCAGGTTTGAAGGCCACGTCCGTGACACACTTGCCGTTTTCAAGCTTTGTTGGGAACACAGTGGCATCTCCTTCCGTCGCGCTCACAGGAGCACTGGCAACGACAAAACGGTGAAATAAGCTACCCCTTTGACGAAACTGCCAATGGCTTGAAATCGCATGAGCTTGGTTCATATGTGTCCAGAACATGATAATGATGTGTATTTGTCAGAGTTATTTTGCGACCTTTGCAGAAATCCTTTATCATTTTTGTTTCATTTCAAGAACCCTTACTGACTAACTAGTGTCTGATGTAAACGAAACAAACATAGGAAAGGGTGTGCGTGGGAGGATGCATGTGGGAGAGTGGAGGCAGGGAAGGAGCAGGATGTGGGGATGAGGCCTTACCATTTGTTGCCACTGCCAGGCACTGAGTAGACCATCGCGTGGCAATCCTTGTCCTTTTGACAGGTTAGAGTACCTCCTGTCTGTGGGGTAGGGCTCACAAAGAGAGGCTGGAATGGAAAAGGAAGGCAAACCAGGATATGCTATATGAAGAGTATTCAGAGTTGAGAATACAAAAATGCTGTGTGTGTGTGTGTGTGTGTGTGTGTGTGTGCGTGCGTGTGTGTGTGTGTGTGTGTGTGTGTGTGTGTGTGTGTGTGTGTGTGTGCGTGCGTGCATGTGTGTACGTGTGTGTGTGTGTGTGTGTGTGTGTGTGTGTGTGTGTGTGGGTGGATGCATCTGTGTACGTGTGTGTGCGTTTGTATGTGTGCGTTTGGGTGCGTACATATGTGAGTGCGGTTGTGTGTGTGTGTGTGTGTGTGTGTGTGTGTGTGTGTGTGTGTGT
>JAWQFJ010035391.1:0-2500 GCA_034096865.1 Theodoxus fluviatilis | reverse complement strand
ATTGATGAATTTTTAAGTTTTACGATTTAAATGGGAAACTCTGCCGAATGCTACCAATGAATGCTGTCTTCGACTGGTTCGTGAAGCTTTGCACGTAAAAACACAAGCCCACAATGACTGTTTGACCACGAAAATGTGAAACGCATGTCGCCTAAGAAAGTTATCGTCCGAATTTATGGGAATTTAATACAGCTATTCCAAACAATGCCAACTGCCACATAAATTGGTTCCATCGCAGACGCGTGGTGCTGCTCACCAGCCACCTAAGTTTCTTTGGTATGTGAGCCTGGATTGATAGTCCTGTCTTTAAGACGTTGGTTTAGTACATAGTCTGTTAGTGTGTTTTGACCAAGAGGCGTGATATGCGTCACTGTGCTATTCTAGGTCTTGAGGAAGAACTTTTGGTGAATCACATTATTCATGCATTTAAAATGAATCATTCACTTGCCCTGGAGCATTGTGTCATTACAACAATTTGGCTATCAAACCTCCAACATCCTTCAAACTGACTCTTCGGTTTAACTAAGCAGAGGTTTCTCCTATGTTTTTGGCAGAGGCAGCAACTATGCTTCAACCCCATTATTATATTGCTCAGTTAGCTGAACTCCTGCTAGTCATGAATCCGCCACAGGTAGGGTTTCAGACCTTGCTGACTGTTTGATCTGGAAAGAAAAATTAACAAAATGAAAATACATTTGAGAGTCTAAATAAATCAGAAACAGTTGTGACATTAAGGGTAGAAGTGATAACGTCTTATTGCTGTCAAATGAGAATACGAGCATGAAAACCTTTCAATATTTGTATAACTTAATCAAATATATTCGAAAGAAAACGAATGTAGTGATATGGAAACTCTGACACATTACCTCCGTATCCATGCCCTTTCTCCATTCCCCTTTCCAACACTCTTTCCACTACCCCTCCCTACGCTATCCATCCCACCCTACCGCACAACACCCTGCCCCACCATACCCAATCCCACCTCATTAAACGGTTAACCATTCATAAATCGAGGCTCGCTTTATTACCCGTGAAGAGAGCATTGACACAGGTTTCTCCTAGGTTCTCAGTGTACACACAAACTTTGTAGTACAAAGAACACCCTGTAAATATAATCGATTAACATCGTCATGAAACGCAACTTGCGAACTATCTGTCGCACGTAGAAGGCAAAATCTGTAATGTCTTAACAAATACAATCAGGCATGTTCTTCTACCCAAAATACTGAGAGGAACCAACTCATACCCACCTTTGTCACAGTGGGGTCCCTCCTTTCCCAGGGGACACGTGCAGTGGGGAGCCTTGTTGCTAACATCGTACTTGAAGACGCCTCCGTTGTCGCATATCTCTAAAAGTACACACGCCGCGCGGTCAATGCATGTTGTGTTTCACAGACACGCTCCCCTTCTTTGTTCGCAAGAACAGGCCAGACGCATTTCAATCAGCTTGATGAAACCAGTGGTTGCAGTATTAGACCGTATACTGTACACACTTGTATTTCATTGTCACTCTTCAAAAATAGATACAATGTTGAATAAAGAATCTATCTGAGATGGATATTAACAATCTTAATGCACATTGATTTGTTTACTTGTAGAGGAAATTGCACCTTGTACGTTTCAAACATCGCATAGGGCGTTCTTAATGTAATGTTAGAAAGCCAGGATGTCCTAAAAAGTATGCAGAGGTGACGCTGAGGGCAACAGCTTACTAGCGTCACAGACGGAACCCGTCCATCCAAAGTCACAGACACACTTGGCAGTGGTCAGGTCAGGGGAAGCCATACACATCCCGTGTTGACAGAAGGGAAGGGTGAGGCAGGGATCTGAAACCACGAAGGAAAACATAGGATTCAGCACACAGTCTTGACTTGCCTTGCCATTGGCATGTGTTGAGAGGAAATTCACGGCAGATTCCGCGAACGTATTTCTCCTTTCGCAGTGACCGTAGGGGACACATTTTGGATTTTACTCGTCAAAGTATCTTTAAGAACATCTTCACGAACAATATGTACACAGGATAAATCATGACACAATTAGATACGTTTCTGTATTTCTCTTCATTCTAATGCTAAAGTACGGCTGAAACTGAAAGTGCGTATTATCGTTACAAGAAAATGATAATACAATCCGCAATTACTTTTCTCGGTCAGAAATGGGTAAGTAATGTAAGTGTTCTTATGGTGGGAAAAATTTTGTGATGCTAATTATGCATTCCAAATGTGTAGGCCGTGGAAAGACTAGAACTTTAATTAGGCTATAGCAGTACGAAAGCACTTAGATAAGGGCACCTACCCTGTCAACAAAAACATAGTCCTTACCTTGTGCTCCTGGCACCGATATGTTGTAACACTGTGTTGGAGGAGCTCGAAACCTTCCAAAACAAGTTTCAGTTTGTATATTAACAATTAAAAAACATTCAAATATCGTACACACGAAATTAAGCAAAATCACATCAGCTGAAATATGATATAAAAAACTTCGCTATGTAATATAGATT
>JAWQFJ010035390.1:170000-171675 GCA_034096865.1 Theodoxus fluviatilis | reverse complement strand
CCACCAATATGTGAACTGCGCGACTCGCGATTTCAACACTTTGGACTTGGTATACTGCAATGTGCAACAAGCATACACTGTTCGCGCGCTACCACAGTTGGGGAGGTCTGATCACATCGTGCTGCACGCAATCCCCAAGTACCGGCAGAAAGTGAAAACCTCGAAGCCCACAGAAAAACTCATAACTCGCCTGACTGAAGAATGTATTGAACAGTTGCGCGGATGTTTGGCATGCACTGACTGGAACATTTTACTAGAGGCAAGTTCTGACTTGCACGAGGCAACAGACACTGTGTCCAGCTATATCACATTCTGCACATATTTGTGTTCTGAAAAGAAAACAATCAAACTTTATCCAAACTCAAAACCGTGGATAACAAAAGAGGTCAAAGATAAACTCAAACAGAAACACAGAGCAAGAAAGAGTGGTAACAAACACGTTATGAAGAAAATCCAAAAGGAGACAGAGGAGAAGATCAGGGAAAGAAAGACAATGTATAAACAGAAACTTTTAAAGTTCGTAGAGCAAGGAGATGTGCGAGCCACATGGCAGTGTCTCAACTCAATGACAGATCGCGGAAAGCGAGACCAACTGCCTGAGACGAGTCTAGAGTTTGCTACCAAGCTCAACAAATTCTACTGTCGGTTTGATAAGGAAGATCTTCTCTTGCATGGAAGACAAGGACTGCCGCGACTAACAGAAGACAGGTCCATTATAGTGTCAGAGATCGAAGTCAAGCAGAAGTTAAAACACGTGTCAGAAAGAAAAGCGTCGGGCCCAGACGGCATATCCAACAAAGTCCTGAAGTTGTGCTCCGAAGAACTTGCGGGGGTGTTCTGCCACCTCTACAACCAGTCTATCAGCCAATGCTGCGTTCCAAGGCTATGGAAGACCTCAAACATCATTCCCGTGCCAAATAAGTCGAATGCTACAGAACTTAATGATTTCAGGCCGGTTGCACTCACACCAGTTGCAACGAAGATACTCGAGAAAATAATTAAAAGACACCTAATAAAAGAAGTTAAGCAGCATCTTGACCCCATGCAATTTTGCATACAAAAACAACAGAAGCGTGGAGGATGCCATAATCGTAATGCAACACAACATCAAAGAACACCTGGAAAAACCCAAGACCTATGTCCGAATCTTGTTTATTGACTTCAGCTCAGCGTTCAACACAATCAGTCCATCGATCCTCCACAGGAAGATGAGCAGCCTGCCAGTCAACGTTTTCAGTCGCCAATGGATTCTAGATTTTTTTATAGATCGGCCTCAATACGTCACAGCGGGGCACTTAGGATCTCCCACCCTCACCGTAAGTACGGGTGCGCCCCAAGGATGCGTCCTCTCCCCTTCCCTCTACAGCATCTATACGAGCGACTGCATTGCCAAATCAAATGACAATCTAATCCTGAAATTTGCCAATGACACAGCCATTATCGGACGTGTGAAAGGTTCTGATGGAACGGCCTATAGAGAAGAAGTGGAAAGTGTCATCAGCTGGTGTGACGAAAACAAACTCATTCTAAACACAAAGAAAACCAAAGAAATGGTCATAAACTTTCAGGCCGATGACCAAAGTCTCAGACCAATTCTGATAGGAGATGCAGAAATAGAAAAAGTGAAAGACCTGAAATATATCGGAATCACGATATCTGCTGACCTTAACTGGAG
>JAWQFJ010035390.1:155000-165000 GCA_034096865.1 Theodoxus fluviatilis | reverse complement strand
CCAGGAAGTGGCGCTCGGTGCTGGTACCTGCTGCACAAAGACGGTGAGGGCTATGGCAGAGTCAGCAGAGAAGGCATCATGCTGGATCTGGATCAGTCGGAACACCAGAGACCAGAGTCCTACCGTCCAACTATAGCGGAAGTAGATAGTTTTGGCCCCATGATGCATGCAGGGCGTGCAAAGAGATGAAAGCAGCAGACAGGCACCTGGAGCTATAACCAGGTGTGCTCGCCCCCTTGAGAGTGTCAGGAAGTGTAAAGGGCCGAAACACGTTTTAACGGGCGCTCTTCCTCTGAAAACGTCTGTTGCCTCGCTCCGTTGAGGGTTTCTTGCCACTTGACAGGGTACCTCATGGCAGTTTGACGCTGTTTGTCGTCAAAAGCCAGTGAAAGATTCATCAAGTGGACTTGTGATCAGGGGATAACATTCAAAGCGGTTTGAGATCCAGACATGGTTTAGAAGTTGCTATAATAAACCAGATCTTTACTTTTATTGCTAACTGCTGGAGAATTTCACAGTTTAACTAAAAACAAAAATTAAGTGTGTCATACGTCCCTAACCAGTCGGTGCCTCCCACACCAGCTGGAACCCCTGCGTGCTGGAATTTTGACTCCTAGTCCAGTCACCCAAGCTCTCAAAGAGGCTTCCGGGGGACATTCACACAGAGCCACATCACTCAGAGTTAACCTTGCGTTCAAACTACATGTAGATGGACAGAGGAAGCCTGATGCAATTGCAACAATAAACCGACCGCGCTCAAATAAAAGCTGCGGTTTGAAGTCATGTTTTAACTGCTATGGAGTCATGTCAAACTACTATGTTCAACATGGAAATAAGATTTGTGGTAAAAATCATACATCTTTTCCTGTAGTAGATGACGATGTTGTCCATGGGGAAGACGGTGCGAAGGTCCACAGACCACTCACTGGATGGCTGCCTGTCGTCAGAGTGGAAGCAGGCTCCAGTGTTGAAGTCTTGTTGTGTGTCTCCGTCCACCGCCTTGTCCGCTGTCGACCTGTTGTTGTAGGTGGACGTGGATGTGGCTATCTTCCTCAGGGCAACGTTTTCTGCAATTAGAAGTGTATTCGATCCAACTACCGTGAATTTATTCACACACGGAGATAAAAGCAAAAGGTGCGCGTGCTCTAATGCGCGATAGCATGCTTGTCAAAGGCACATAGGTGTCTAAGCCCTGGCTCTGTGTTGTACTCATCCAGACCTGGCGCTTTGCATAAGGAGACTACTCATGGAGGAGCACTGGAGGAGCCTTTTGCGGCTCTGCGCCCAGTGTCACGTGATGTCGTCTGAGTCAGAGGCTGACATGTCACACTCCCTCACTGCAATGCGTTAAAAAGACAGGTGGAAAGAAATCACTGTTCGAATCGACTTTTGTACAAAACGTGGATGATCATTTTGACGTGGTCACTCACAATATCCTGATTCAAATGGCAAATTCTTGAAAAATGTATTCCATTAGAAAAGTTATGTATCAAACGAGGCATTCGTTACTCCCCTAATACGACAAGAAATTAAATATTGTCCTTTCTTGCATAATGATGTCTTTGCTCAATTTCCATAAAATGTATGTTGAAGTTTATTTAGATCTCTGATAACAAAGCACGACATGAAATGACATGACATAACCAATCGTAACGCAATATAATAACATATACTTATTCATCCAAAATAATAAAAATTTAAGAAAGGTAACATTTTATTTGACTGTGTACAATAGAAAATTCCCAATGCAAGATAAAATGGTACAAACAAGGGATGGTATAAAATAAGCAAAGGTAAGTGGTTGCATCGCTAGATGTTAAGATCCTGCTAAAGTTCTAGAATAGTGTCTAAAATATTCGTGGCAGCTGGAATAAAGATCGATAGTATCTGTCTTGGTGTATGTTTGACTTTTCCTCAAGATGACAGTCCTTTTGGATTACAAGACAATGAAACAATGGAATATGTCAGAGTGAACAGCAAGGTTGACTATTGCAAGGGTAACATAAATTTATCTTTATCTGGGACTAGAGTCCCCTTTTCTTTTTTTGCAAGGCTAATTGGATGTTATGATTGCTAACATTTTGTTCTGCTATTACGCCATTTGCATCCCTAAATGGTATCCGTTTTTACGCTTGGGAGGAAGTATAGCTTGTGAAGGGAAGATGGTGTTTCACATATAGTCATATTTTCTCAGGAGCGTGTCTGGCTCCTGACCAGTATAGTTCAAACGAATGAGCGACTTTTTTGGAAATTATCTCCCTTGCCGCCGCTTGGCGGCGCGTCGGCTCCAAGGGGCTTGGTTGGTACACAGTGACAAGTTCTTTCGCTTAGATTAGACCTGAGTGTTCGAGGTTTTTTTTTTGTTTTCTTGCTGTCGCTTTCAAATCTGTTCACAGTACTAGGCTGGCTGGTTTACTTAGATGTGATTTTTTTAATGCGTGCTAGCTGATATTAGGTTTAGAGCTTGAATTTTCGATATTACACAAGTTCTTTTTCGCTTACAACTCCAGTGTTCGAACCAATGAAAACCACGGAAAGAGATGGCCGTTTCGTTCCTTGCATCTCATTGGCCAGCTTGTCATGAGGTCAGCCCGTGATCACGCGCTGACCTCAAGACTGTTGTAAGCGAAAAAGCGAGTTGTAAGCGTAGATGTGATTTTTTAATGCGTGCTAACTGATATTAGATTTAGAGCTTGAATTTTCAATGATATTACGCTTACAACTCGCTTTTTCGCTTACAACTGTCATGAGGTCAGCGCGTGATCACGGGCTGACCTCATGACAAGCTGGCCAATGAGATGCAAGGAACGAAACGGCCATCTCTTTCCGTGGTTTTCATTGGTTCGAACACTGGAGTTGTAAGCGAAAAAGAACTTGTGTAATATCGAAAATTCAAGCTCTAAACCTAATATCAGCTAGCACGCATTAAAAAAAATCACATCTAAGTAAACCAGCCAGCCTAGTACTGTGAACAGATTTGAAAGCGACAGCAAGAAAACAATTAAAAAACCTCGAACACTCAGGTCTAATCTAAGCGAAAGAACTTGTCACTGTGTACCAACCAAGCCCCTTGGAGCCGACGCGCCGCCAAGCGGCGGCAAGGGAGATAATTTCCAAAAAGGTCGCTCATTTCCTTCGATGACTTCATCACGTGAATGTAGCGTTCTTTTAAACGTTGAACAATCCAACTCATATTCCCCATTCACACCTCCCTGTGGGTTCGGGGTAAAAATTGACCCACCGCGTCTCCCTACGCGATTCGTAAGAGGCGAATGACTAGGGACACTGTGACTTGATTTGCATTTACTCTAAACTGTTCTGGTGATCTTCGTGCTTAGTGGCCTTACATAGCCTTCAAAGGCTGATAGGCCGTAAAACACCAACCATCCATCCAACCCCATTCACACACGTGCATGACGATACAATGCAGTAGCCTGCCAGGAGGTCAGAAGGTCGCAGTGCCAAAGGTCACACTGCAGTGTGGAGCCACAAGCATGCAAGGCGTCGTGTCGTTGCTATTTTGGTCCTCCTGACGCGGCTCCATGCAAGCTTCCGGTGCAGCAGACACGCTGCCTGCTAGGGCTCTGAATGGCCTATAGCTGCAGCTCGCAGCAGTTCCATGTGTGACTCATTCTCCCAGACTGAGTTGGTCAGACTTCTTGATTGACTTTCCCATTCTTGCATTGATTGATTGTCTGATTCTTGCATTATTACAAAGTTTAAATATAAGTCCTTTCTACACGATTCTAAGATTTTCATGATATTACGAGTGGTAGATGATATATGACTTTTTGAATACGTTAGTACCGAAACATATATTATGAGGAAAAAATCCCTGTGCTTTAAGTGAGCAGATAATGCTCTGTCGGCGAGGTAAGTTTACAAACAGTGGGCCCTGTTGCAGACTTAGCTAAATAAGATTCTCAATTGCCTCATAAAGTGCACTGTGCGAGTCTAATGTCTACAATGACACAACATGCTACACAGATTCTTTTTCAAATAATACAGAATCGAGATAACGATGAGGTGGGGTGCTACGCACCTAGATATAGTTTTTCGCACACACAAAAATGACAGTCTTTTCTTTGAACGTCGAATATAATCATTCATCGATGGCCTTAAAACCCGAAACTCGTAAAGTGCATGCAATGTGGTTCATCATTCTGAAGGGAGTAGATTTCAATACTGTGAAAGTGACCCCATCTGGTACAAATCCTGCTGAACCTCGATTTGACAGGAGTATCGGACAGAGACAGTTGGGAAGGACAGGTCAAACATGAGATGACCTCACATGGTGCGCAGAGACCAAACAGAAAAATCCAGACTTTCAAACATAGTCATACCTTTCTGGCAGGTGGGTCCCTCGAAGCTCGCAATACATGATGTGCTGCAGGCTCCCGTCGTGGTGTTACATTGCGACTTGCAATTGCACTGATGCTGGCAGTTCTTCCCAAATCTCCCCGCAGTCTCACACTGGGCTGTAGCAGACGAACAAATCAACTTAAGTATAGCATCCTTGAAAATAATTAACACGCTAGCGAAACAGATTTACTACAACAATTTCTGCATGAACGCATGCCTGTACATGTATATTATGATGTGCACGTCAACATCGTTACTATCACACACATCTGCATTCCTAAAGTAGTGAGTCATCATTCAGCTGGAGACCCCCTTTTCCATCTTCAGAGCCATCTCCATTTCAATCCACGCCCACCTCCTCCTCCTCCTCGCCCTCCCCACTCCTCCTCCTCCTCCTCCTTCTCCTCCTCCTCCTCCTTGTCCTCCTCCTCCTCCTCCTCCTCCTCCTCCTCCTCCTCCTCCTCCTCCTCCTCCTCCTCCTCCTCCTCCTTCTCCTCCTCCTCCTCCTCCTCCTCCTCCTCCTCCTCCTCTTCCTCGTTCTCTCCTCCTCCTCTTGTCCTCCTCCTCGCCTCCCCCCTCCTCCTCCTCCTCCTCCTCCTCCTCCTCCTCCTCTCCTCCTCCTTCTCCTCCTCCTCCTCCTTGTCCTCCTCCTCCTCTTCCTCCTCCTCCTCCTCCTCCTCCTCCTCCTCCTCCTCCTCCTCCTCCTCCTCCTCCTCCTCCTCCTCCTCCTCCTCCTCCTCCTCCTTCTCCCCTCCTCCTCCTCCTCCTCCTCCTCCTCCTCCTCCTCCTCCTCCTCCTCCTCCTCCTCCTCCTCCTCCTCCTCCTCCTCCTCCTCCTTGTCCTTCTCCTCCTCTTTCTCCTCCTCCTTTTCTATCTCCTCTCCCTCCACAGATGTATGTGCCTATATTACCAGCATCAATGTTAATTACATATTACATTCGTATCATTTTCTGCTACGATTGCATGGCTTGGGTTATCTTCGACTGTTCTCCCATGAAGGTGATGTATAACTTGCTGACTTTGCTTTTACTCAACTGCTTTTGAGATCGCAGTCTCTATAATCTCACAGATCTCAAAGAGACTTGCATAATCTCCTTGCTTCCACTGATAAAACTGTTAAAAGCATGCTGTTTATTTGTCATTTTAAACTGTGAAATCCTCACGCCATCATCGCCTGACAGGAAACCGATTCGACAAAAGCTGCTAATTCAAGAGCGTATTACAAGTACTCACCCGAACAGAGTTGGTGGAGTTGAGTCGACAGAAGGAAAAGCAAGCAGGTCAGAACTGTTTGCTCAATGAGCGCCATAGGTTTGACTTTTGACCTCTGTGTCCGAGAGGAGTTTGCAGCAGATCAGCAGCTCTGGCATACTGCAGCACACAAAACAATGTACTCTAAGTGACACGTGTATGTAGGCCTTCTCATGAACGCAGGACACCGCACTATTCCGCAGGAGAACGCGTTGTGGGCGTCGGTGAAATGCTGTTAAGGAGAAGTATCACAAAGATATGAGTTTATAGTTTTTGATGTGAGAAGGTAACTGTGTGAGATTTGAGCACCCATTCATGACTGGAAAGTCGCACTATAAAAATGGTAGCTTAACCCTGACGTTCAGTTCATTGTAAAGTATTAAAAGGGTTGTTTTTCCGGTCAGTTTCATATTTCTTTATTGTTAAAAGAATTAGTTTATTCAAATTTTTTACAACTTACTGTTGTTACGAGTCTTCAGTTGTAAAAAAAAAACCTACAATCTAGAACACTGATGGCCAATATATCTAAAACAAACAGGAAACTTGCTGCGGAATGAGAAAGGAGTCGAACGTGCATATATGTTCAATTTATGCAGATTTCTGTATAATTTGTTTTGGTCTACGGTCGGTCTGTCAGTCTGTCTACTCACACAGCTGCAAGATGTCTGCACTTCTCCCCCCTCTAGAACACTGAGTGGGAGTCGTGTTGCTTAGTGCTGTGCTGCATGTGAACTTACCAGTCTGACTGCCTCTGAGCGAGTCCATCACGTCCTGCTTTAGTGTGACCTTGACAAAGCAGTGTCAAACGAGTCAGTGAGCCCTAGGATTCTCCTACACCAGTCAGGGAGTCCTGAGTATCTCATACACCAGTCAGGCCGTCAAAGCTGGAATCTCAGCGACATCGCTCAGTCTCCGACTTCGAGGTTTGTGACTTTGTTCTGCCTACCGTATAGACAGACTGGATCGGAGGACACGCGAGTGGAACCTC
The DNA here is from genome assembly GCA_034096865.1 of Theodoxus fluviatilis. Taxonomy (NCBI): domain Eukaryota; kingdom Metazoa; phylum Mollusca; class Gastropoda; order Cycloneritida; family Neritidae; genus Theodoxus; species Theodoxus fluviatilis. Next base: position 158,399 of record JAWQFJ010035390.1, on the reverse strand, counting down.
GCCAGCTGTCTGATAAAGCGGCGGTACACAGTCCAGTGTCGCACCCGTATAAGAGGGAGATGAGAGTACATAGAGCAAGATGATACTGTCGACGTTTTGAGTGTGAAAACTCCTCGTCGGGCAAAACAATAAAAACACCAAAAACGAAAAGGAAACTTAGGTACATGACACGTCCGGGCGCAGAAAGAGGTGCTGTGAAGTGACAGAAACCAAGGGCACAGAAGGGTCAACTTATTTCATCCAAGTGAGCAGAACACACATTGAGACTGATGCATGTCACAGAAGAATAAAGGTTGAAAGCAGACAGAAGAAAGGGAAGGAAGAAACTTGCCAACAATAGTCAAGTTGCGCGGGGTGAGAAAAATATTTAGGTTTTGAGATGCCCCTGTGGGATGGGGATAAAATTTGACACACCGCGTCTCCCTACGCGTTTCGTCGGAGGTGAATAACCAGGGAAATAGTAACTTGACTTGTTCTTATTCTAACCTGTCCTTATGTTATTCGTGATTACTGGCCCTACATAACCCACAAAGGCTGATAGGCCGTAAAACTCCATACATACATCCATCTAACCACTCTAACGATTTATCTTGATCAATGGCCGTACATGGGCTACAATGGTTGTTAGACCGTAACACTCCATCCATCCCATCTCAGCCCAGCCCAGCCCAGCCCAGCCCAGCCCAGCCCAGCCCAGCCCAGCCCAGCCCAGCCCAGCCCAGCCCAGTCCAGCCCAGCCCAGCCCAGTCCAGCCCAGCCCAGCCCATCTATCCGAGTATTTGGTGTCCAGGGTTGTAATTCATGAACGTGGACTTTCGAGAGCACTAGTCTTGGACATTAGAGTCTAGGACTTTCGCGTAGTCTGCGACTAGTCTGGGAGTAAGTGAGTCTACGATGCATGAACCCAGACTGGGTGTTGACTTGAAAGTCTGGGACTGATTGACCTAGTCTATGGGTTATTTTTAGAATGAGGTGGAATTCGCGGGGATTCCTCCCAGTGCGCAAGCGCAAGGCGTACCGCTTCAAACTTCCTGTCAAAAATGTCAGCCACGATCGGTAGCAAAACCTCGAAGAAAAGCCCCGATTTCACGGAGCGGGAATCGGTAGCTATCATAAAAGCAGTGTCAGCAAGATACGGATACATTAACAGCAGCATACACACAGCCCAAGCAAACAAAAGAAGACGGACAGCGTGGGAGGAGGTGACAAATGAAGTGAATGCGTGTGGTGGCTTTGGGCGGACAGATGCTTCGGCGTGTAGATGCGTCGACCTGCATTTCCATTTTTAAAATGTAGGAGCTTTCACGACCTATTGATGCATTCAACATACAGCTTTGATAAATTAATGCTGTTCATGGCTTACATTTTCTTTGGATGGGTTTCTAGTATCCCCAAATACAGCGTTTTCTGTGCGAACCGTAGACGTGTCCGCCATTTAATTTTGCAAATAGTCGCGAGAACGCGACAACGAGGCTCCGCGCCTCGTTCTCGCGCCTAATTACGATAACAGTCGAGCAGATGCTTCAGTGTGTAGATGCGTCGACCTGCATTTCCATTTGTAAAATGTAGGAGCTTTCACGACCTATTGATGCATTCAACATACAGCTTTGATAAATTAATGCTGTTCATGGCTTACATTTTCTTTGGATGGGTTTCTAGTATCCCCAAATACAGCGTTTTCTGTGCAAACTGTAGACATGTCCGCCATTTAATTTCGCGGCAGTCTTGGACTTTGGTGTGTAGTCCAACAAATCCTTGGACCAGCGTAGTCAGCAGTTCAGTCCGAGACTGAACCAAAGTCCACGTTCATGCATTGTAGACTACGACAGTCCACGTTCATCATTGTAGACTACGACAGTAGTCCGAGACCAGCGGCAATAGTCTAAGACTAGTCTAAGACTACGCTGGTAGGCCACGTTCATGAATAGGACCCCAGAAGAGAGATAAAACGGTGCCCTAATTGCTTGCGGTCTGTCGAGTCTACCCTTGCTTGCTACAGGATGTAGACTTGGATGTTGGCTAGTGAATGCGAGGGGCTATTGAGGTGGTACGCAAACAGTACACCCGGAGTTCTTTGAGTCCTGTGTTGAGTGTACGCTGTCTCTCCAATGTACACAACGCCAGGGCAGGTACAGCAGAATCCCCCTGTGGGCTACGGGTAAAATTTGACTCCTCACGTGTTTCGCAAGAGACGAATAATTAGGGAAATAGTTACTTGATCTTATTGTAACCAATTCTGAGTTTTCGTGATTAATTGCCTCAACTAACCTCCAACGAAGGACAGACCGTGTAACTACAATTAGACGTCCACTAGGTTTCAAGTTCAAGTTTGGGTGCCAGGCCTGTCAAGGCAAGGCACAATTTATTCCTTACCCTTGAGGGCATTTAAAATATTAACAACAAAACCAACTATAACATACATAATTGAATCAGAAATGGAAAAAAAAGAAAAAAAGAAGAAGAAACAAAAAGTCAAAAATAGAAAAACCGAAAAAGAAATGTACAATGAGGAAAAATTGTATATGGAGGAAAAATACAACTCAATACACGCAACAAAAGCATTGAAATTGTGGTTTAGAGTTATTCAGTTAATTTTTTTACAAATAATATTCAGGAATTCTACTAGATTTGACAATACGCTCTTCTTTCTGCTACCAAAGAGTTGCTTAAATTTTATGCTATTTGGTCTTCTACAAAAGTAACCTGACAAAAATTTACATCGCTCATCTTTGAAAAAATCACAAACAAACACATAATGGTATTCATCCCCAATGTCGCCGGAAGCACATTTTGTACAAAGGCGTTCCGATCTTTGCACATTTAGATAACGATTTATTTGCACTGGCAGTCTATTGTTCAAGGTTCTGAATTTCATAAATGAAACACACTGTCTAAATGACAAAATATTGATATAATCTTCACACACAAATTCATCTTTGTACATCCTATAATTATAAAACACGTCTTTAGTATCTATCTCTGTAAACCATTGTTGAATGTACTGGTCGTACAAGCACCTTCTGACCTTTTCTTTAAACCAAGTTGCTGGAAATTGTAAGTTCCCTTGCAGGGTCCAAAATCCTGATAATCCTAGACTATCCAGAATGGTTTTTATGGAAGATAAATATTCAGAATCTAACAAATCTAATGAAAACATTTTATAAGAAAACCAGTATGCAATACTTGAAAAGTTATTTCGGTTCTCAGGATTTACTAATTTATACCAATAGCATAATAATCTACGTTTAGCATTAATGTCTAAAGGTATTTTTCCCAACTCGCCAAAAACCATAGCATTGGGTGTTGATTTTCTCAACTTGAATACAGTTTTATAAAAGCGAAGTTGTAATCTAGTTGCGATTTCGCACGAACTAAAACCCCAAACTTCAGAGCCATACA
>JAWQFJ010035390.1:132500-147500 GCA_034096865.1 Theodoxus fluviatilis | reverse complement strand
TAATGTTTCATGTAAAGCTCGAATGAGTGGCAGCAGTACTAGGCTATCTGGTTTACTTAGATGTGATTTTTTTTGCGTGCTAACTGATATTAGGTTTAGAGCTTGAATTTTCAATTATATTACGCATCACAACATCATAACGTGTTTGCAGAAGATTCTCCTTGGCAGTCTCAGTTGTGCATTCTCCATTGTTATTTATTATGGTTGAGTTACGAAGGAAGGCAGAAAAATAGCAAGAAGACAAAGTGACAAAGGCTATGAGAAGTGGATTGAAGTGTTTATCGACTACGATGCCATCAAAGGTTGGTACACAGTGACAAAAGTTATTTCGCTTAGAACTCTAGTGTTCGAACCAATGAAAACCACGGAAAGAGACGGCCGTTTCGTTCCTTGCCTCTCATTGGCCAGCTTAATTGTCATGAGGTCAGCGTGTGATCACGGGCGAAGCTGATCAGCTTTGGTCTATACATTTAAATTTTGTTTTGTGATGCGTAACTTTGTCACTTTGTCAACTAACTCTGATTTAGATGTTGGTTTCTTGGCATAGCCAGCTTACCATGTCGGAGCAGATGAAACAAATGAGAGCAAAGCGAAATGATCACTCGTGCACTTAAGTGTTGATGCCTGTCCGGGACACTCCCCGCAGTGTGTTTTGTTTGCTTTGTACGGTTTGAGCACATAGTTGTAAGTGTAAAAATGGTCAGTTATCAATGTAATCGGTGATTTTGGTTGTCATGAAACTTTGTTTTGTGCTTTAATGCCATTTTCTTGTCATCATCTTATTTGTTACATTACGCCAAATGCGGCAATTAAGTTGATCGTGCACTCATCGACTGGATGATCGTGAATTTTCTGTCCTCGCCTGACCAGGGAAACAAAATTGTCAATTCAAGCCAGAACTAAACAGTTATCTGCTGCCACGCATTCGAGCTTTACAGGAAACATTATATCACACTAGCTCGATCGTCTGCTGGGGTAGTGGCTATGGTTCGATCGTGTTCGTCTGCTAGGTATGTACGGTGTGGTTTGTTTACTTATCTTCTGCGGGTTTTGTGCAGAAATTATACGTTACGATAGTCTATTGTGACTATTTTTGAATAGTTTTTGATCTAACAATGCCGGTCACCTCCACTGCAGAAAGGATTTTGTCGTTGAAGCTGCGCTAACCCCTCTGTTGTCTTCAACGTGTCAGCCATGTCGACATGTTCGCGTTATCTGCCTCGTTTTAAAACCAAAATGGCGGGTCGCGTGAATAAGGTCCATTGTTCACTAGGGGTCATGTGGTAATTAGCAGCTGCGCCATGATGGTAGGTTACAAAACTTCCGGTGCTATATGTTGGGGTATGTTTCGGGTCTGTGTTGAGGAGTGATTATCGCTAGATCGTGGCAAAAGGATGGCATTAAAGCATGCAAAAAGTTTAATTAGATAAAAAAACTAAAGAAAATAGTCATAATAGACTATTGTCACGTATACTTTCTGCACAAAACCCACATAAGAGAAGGAAACAAACCACATCGTACATGCCTAGCAGACGAACGCGATCGAACCGTAGCCACTACGCCAGCAGACGATCGAGTTAGTGTGATATAATGCTTCATGTAAAGCTCGAATGAGTGGCAGCAGATAACTGTTTAGTTCTGGCTTGAATTGACTATTTCGTTTCCGTGGTCAGGCGAGGACAGAAAATTCACAAAACCCACAGAACAGAAGTAAACAAACCACACCGTACATACCTAGCAGACGAACACGATCGAACCGTAGCCACTACGCCAGCAGACGATCGAGCTAGTGTGATATAATGTTTCATGTAATGCTCGAATGAGTGGCAGCAGATAACTGTTTAGTTCTGGCTTGAATTGACTATTTCGTTTCCCTGGTCAGGCGAGGACAGAAAATTCACGATTATAGAGTCGATGAGTGCATGATCAACTTGCCCGCTTTCGGCGTAATGTAACGTGTAAGATTATGACAAGAAAATGGCATTAAAGCACAAAACAAAGTTTCATGACAACTAAATTCACCAATTATATTAATAACTGACCATTTTTACATCTACAGCTAGTGCTAAAACCTTACATACAAAGCAAACAAAACATACAGCGGGGAGTGCCCCGGTCACGCATCAAAACTCAGTGTACGAGTGATCGTTTCGCTTTTCTCTTATTTGTTTATCTGCTCCGACATGGTAAGCTGGCTGTGCCAAGACACCAACATCTAAAATAATTAGAGTTAGTTGATACATTTTTCTTTCAAAGGTAATGTCCGTGAGGAAGAAAACGCGTTACGCTGACTTTCGCAAGCCCGATGCCTGTCGATTTTACCTCAACAAAATTGAGGTGATCGGCGTGCTCGATCCATACCAGCTGACGCTCCCTGTGGGTTAGGGTGCGTGTGTGTGTGTGTGTGTGTGTGTGTGTGTGTGTGTGTGTGTGTGTGTGTGTGTGTGTAAGAATTGACCCACCGCGTCTCCCTTCGCGATTCGTAAGAGGCGAATAACTAGGTACATCGTGACTTGATTTCCGTTTGCTCGATTCTAGCGATTGTCGTGCTTGATGGCCTTACATAGCCTACAAAGGCTGATATGCCGTAAAACTCAATCCATCCATCTGTCCATCGCGATTCGTAAGAGGCGAATAACTAGGTACATCGTGACTTGATTTGCGCTGACTCGGAACTATTCTAGTGGTTTTTGTGCTCGGTGGCCTTACGTAGCCTACAAAGGCTGATAAGCCGTAAAACTCCATCCATCCACCCATCCATCCATCCATCCATAGCAGCTGACGAAGGACCAACTTGATCCGGAGGAACACTCCGCCAACGAGTGCCATGGACATATTTAATTGTTGTACTCGGAACATCGGCGTACACGTTGGAAGAGTTAAAGACGTGTAGGTCTTTGGAAGTCTATCGATTCTTCGTAGCAGGATTCGTGGGAGATGTCTGCTGATTCTCGCCGGGTGTTTGTCTCGAAAGGTCAGATCTATTCTGTAAATCTTCTTTTTCCATCCTCTTTGCACAATCGGACCTAGATTGGTTTTCTCTGATGGTATAAAGTAGCAGGAGCGTTTGACTCCTCTTATTTTTTTCTTTTTGTTGGTTGTTAAAACAATTTTTCACGCAGCAAGAAGTCGGCATGGTTGCACGTCTCCTGTAGCACAGCTTAGCAGACAGCGCTCGCCTCCTACCAACATGGCTGAAAGCACATGGCTTCTAGAAATAACTCCGGAAGTGACGATGACGCGTCCCCGGCCATTGCAACGGAATGTAGGTTAAATCACTTACCGACTTCATCAGTCGATACACGAATCATCGAAGTGTGGACGCCAGCAGCTCGTCAAACAGTGTGAAGGCAGTTAGACCACAGGTTCCGGCCAGAAAGCATTTACTGGCGAGAGTGTAACCATAAATTCATGCCACCATCCTGGAGCCACATGAATCCTTTTTGCTGCATTTATACAGAGATACTATAGTAACTGGATAGCTGTCTGCTGGAAACGCGTCTGCCAGTGCCGTCTCCCGCAGACAACCAGGGCAGAAGCACTGCTCTCTTCCGGTCTAAGTCTGGGCAGGTTCCATTGTCCACACAGCAATAGAATGTAATGGTTATTTCTTGTACTGTGCTTTATCATCTCTATCTGAGTTCAGTTGTGCAAAAACATGATGTAATTTGCGGATTGTAGAGTCAGAGGTTGAAGTTGGACTGACAATTCGTTGAATATGAAGTGTGTTCTTTGATGTAGCGTCTGCTTAACAGCACAGTGGAACCATTCCAGCTATATCCAGCGTCTGTGATATTCAGAGGGTTTTGACACAACATGCCAGGAAATAACTTTGCAATTGTTGGTTGTGGAGCCTACACAGGCCGAAATAGAGGGCTGTCGTTCCACAGAATAATAAACAACGATCCTGAATGGGAGCGAGCAGAGATACCATAGGTTCCTCTCTTTGCGAGTCATTGGGTTAGCGCCAGTGGCGGTATGCGCGCGTCAGAGAGCAGACGACGTATGTTCTCACATGTACTGACTGCTATGCCGCTATGTAGAAGACAAGTGGAGTGCAATGGTGCTCAGCATTTCACATACGTTTAAGAAACGTTTAGCAGCAGTGTCTCTGACTTGCAACACCATCCTGCTTATTAAAAAAATAGTTTCTGATTCATAACATCATTGTCAACTGACTTCATGAAGCGTCGACTCGCTCTTTGTCTTTCGACGTTTCGTGTATTATCTCGGTCATAAATGTTACACTCATCTACACTGTCCGAGCTAATGTAGCTTTAGATTGACAGTTATGTATAATATACTATTTCAATGTTCATTCTTTCTTTTCAACTACTTATTTCCAGTAAATGCTGCGTACTTAGCTCAAGTATCTCCTCTATTAGCTGCTCCATTCTGTAAACTCGGAAACCGGAAATGATCGTTGCTGGAGGGAAGGCGGAGCTGGGCAGACAGCACTGCGACTATATTTAGACTATACACTGAGAGGTCAAGTCAGCAGTCCATTATATATAGTGTCTCTGATTTATACTAGAACTTTCCAAAATTGCGTATACACGTGTATATGTTACAGTCAAATCGGGAAATCAGGCATTCTCCGAGAATGCCTGAAAGTTTAGGCATTCACGGTAAATCCCTGGTTTGATCAGGCAATACCGGTAATGACTGAAAATTTTCAGGCATTATCAGGAAATGACTAAAAACTACTCGAACAAATTTCCCGTTTTGCCTGACTGTTAGGCAAAACGGGTTGTTCTGACCTTGTCTGTTTTTACATAGTCTGCCTTGCATGAATTTTTAGTGAGTTTCTCTTCCATGTGTGACCTGAGACCTTGTCTGTTTTTACATAGCCTTCCTTGCATGAATTTATAGTGAGGTTTTTTCCCGGAGTTCGGAGTGATTAGAGTTTGTTTTTACATAGCCGGTCTTAATTTATTGTGAGTTTCTCTTATGTGAGTCTCTCTCATTGTCTCTTTAACTTTTTCCCCTTTTCGCCGAGTTTGGAGTGATTGGAGTTCACTTTCAGTATAATGCTAGTTCCATTGTGACGTTGCTCTCAATGTTGAGGGTAGCAATGGAGGAAACAGAATCGGTGGAAGTCCGATTTAATCGGTTACTCTTTCAAAAGTACGCCAAAAATGAAAAACACTTGATGCCTAAGTCAAAATATTTTCAAATACTTGAAGAGATGATGGAAAACGGAAGTCGGAAAACTCCACGTCAGTACAAGCTGTTTTCGAAGTAAGTAGACTCCTCTCTATCCCTCTCGTTCCTTCCTCTCTCTCAAATCTGTCGTTCTGTCTGTCTCTGTCTCTCTCTGTCACTGTTTCTCTCTCTCTCTCTCTCTCTCTCTCTCTCTCTCTCTCTCTCTCTCTCTCTCTCTCTCTCTCTCTCTCTCTCTCTCTCTCTCTCTCTTTCCCATTTACGTTTTTGTTCTCCTTGCATCAATAATTTTATCACTTCTCTCTTACACACACACACACACACACACACACATACACACACACACGCACACACACGCACGCACGCACTCACACGCACTCACACGCACACACGCGCAGACACAGGTAATACAATAGTGATCTCTTGATTTTGAATCAGGTATGAAATCCTTCGATGCGGGCACATGGACAAGCTGATAAAGAAACGAAAGTCACCTGCTGAAACCCCGATCTACTATGTGACAATTGAAGACACGTTCGATGGACCAAGCATGGGATTTTAAAAGGAGCCTACACCAGAAACGAGTTCGAACTGTGTCCACAAAAACTGTTGTCTTTGAGTGAAATGAACTGTGTTAAGCACGTAAGTCTTCGAGAGGCAGTCATCCTGGGCTCCCAAAGCGGAGGACAAGGATACGTCAAGTGTAACTGTTCGGGTGCAAAGAAATGCCAGAACAATCGGTGCAAATGCTTCAAAGCAAAACTGAAGTGCAACAGTCGGTGTCACCAATCCTTGACTTGTGGAAACAAATGAACTGTTGACAGAAAGTTCTGTTTTAATGTACATTTTAGTTGTTAGAATTAATAAATTAAACTGACTTCATCATTATGTTCTTTAATTGAATGCCTTCAAATTAAGAGAGAGAGAGAGAGAGAGAGAGAGAGAGAGAGAGAGAGAGAGAGAGAGAGAGAGAGACAGACAGAGTACAAAAGAATCGTGAAACCAATTACGACCCCAGCCATTCAAAGTTTTACAGTAGGCTTATGTGCTGAAATGCTTTGACTCTCACCAGAAACACAGATAGTGAGCGGTAGGCATTCTCCGATAATGCCTGACAGCCTATTTCAGTCAATCACCGATAATGCCTGAACATTTTCAGTCATTACCGGAATTGCCTGATCAAACCAGGTATTTACCGTGAATGCCTAAACTTTCGGAGAATGCCTGATTTCCCGACTTGACTGTAACATATACACAGTTGCACGTGCTCACGGCATTTTGCAACCTTTTAGACGACGTTTGCGCCAAAAGTAGTACTCAAATGATTTCCTGAAAATCTCATAGATTAGTTTTATTAGAACAGCAAATTTGTGTTTATCTATCGAGATAAATAATTAGAATGAAATAGAATCGTCTCTTTTTACTCTCGATGGTCTTTTGATCATGTAAAATTTTGATTGGTAAAATCATTGGAATGTGGAGCCGAAGTCACGTGACCAACCTGTTGCTGAGACTATATTCACTATAGTCTCAGCCAGGCTGAATGGTCAGAAGCGTCTCCAGGGCAGCTGGAAGTTCAAAGACTGGCATGGTGTTCACTGTTACTTCACCGTGCTATGAAACTGGCCGGAGCGAGGAAAATGTCTGTCCTACCGGAGAGAGAGAGAGAGAGAGAGAGAGAGAGAGAGAGAGAGAGAGAGAGAGAGAGAGAGAGAGAGAGAAGGGGGGAGGGGGGGGTTATTGTCGGAGAGAGAGATAAAGAAGAGAGAGAGAGAGAGAGGGGGGGGAGGGGGTAGGGTGGGTAGGAGAGGGAGAGAGAGAGAGAGAGAGAGAGAGAGAGAGAGAGAGAGAGAGAGAGAGAGAGAGAAAGAGAGGGGGGAGGGGGGGAGGGAGAGAGAGAGAAGGGAGAGAGGGAGGAAGGGAGGAAGGGAGGGAGGAAGGGAGGAAGGAAGGGAGGGAAAGGGGTAGGGTGGGAGAGAGAGAGAGGGAGAGGGAGAGAGAGAGAGAGAGAGAGAGAGAGAGAGAGAGAGAGAGAGAGAGAGAGAGAGAGAGAGAGAGAGAGAGAGAGAGAGGTTGACTCATTTATTGTATATAGGCCCACCGCCTTTTACAATGTAATGCACCATGTCACAGAATGAACAAATCCTTACATACAATCAATGGCAGTTTTCCTCTCGTTGCTTTAAAGCATAACAGATGTACATAGCCTGTGTTTTTTCCGTTATAATATTTAAAGCGGACATGAGTTGTATGAAATCCGTTTCGGCTTCTAAATAACGTTTGATGTACTTCTTCCTTAAGTCTTCATAGCAGGAGCAGTCCATCAAAACATGCTCTTCGTTTTCATTTTTATGACAAAACGGTCATTTCGAGTCATTGCACAGATGATCAAAACGATGTCTGTTATTATTTAAGTTGTTTACACCAAACCTGATCCCTTCCAATATCATCAATGAATTTCTTAATAGTTATCATTTTTAGGTACGCCTCTTCCCCGAAGAAGTTTTTGAAAGAGGAGTGGCAACAGTAGCTTGCCTTTCCTTAAACGCCCTGAGGAAGGTGTTATCATTGTCTACGCCTCCATTGAGCCAGGCATGTGCACATCCTGACGTGGAGAGGCAACTTTCTATGAGAGCCGTCTAATTTGCACTATGTGGGACAGTGGAGTTAGCTAGCCAGCAATATGCTTGTTTGGGGAGCCTGTTAGTTGGCATTTTACTATTACTGAGCCAATATTCAGCTGCTCTAGTGCATCCTGATATCGACAGATCCCCACACACCATATGAGTCGGTGTGCGGGTCTCAAGACGTAGAATTCGTTTACAGGCAAAGCTATGGACTTTTTCTGCTATATCAGCTTTACCCACGCCTCATATCTCAGATCCATACAGCAGGAGAGATTGTACTTGGGAGTCGAACAACTTAAGATAGTGGTGCTTGTGTCATGCAAGCTCCACTTTCCTTTAGTTAAGAAATCTTCCAGATATACATTGAGAGATAACCTTGTGGAAAATGTGAAGCCTAAGTACGCATAGCTATTTACAACTTATAGCTTCCTGCCAGCTAAGGTCCACCTTTCTCCCTGTGCTAAATGGCAACAGCATATATACATTGTCGGACTCTCCAAAGCCCCCTTTTTTACGCCCGCCGGGCACTTACAGAGATATGATAGAGTGTTGTTCCATAGAACTCAAGCTTCAACATGTGCATACATAGCTTTCTCCATTCGGATACATTTCAATGAAAGCCAGTGTTTTCGAGGACTTTCCAGAGTTGACTCCTATCTACTGAGTCGAAAGCTTTCTCTAAGTCAACGAAGGATACATAGAGCTTCTCCTGTCCTTCACCATAGACGTGCTTAAGGACCATAGAGTATAGGGTGAAGACATGATCGATGGTAGAGTATTGTGTCCTAAAACCTGCTTGCTCTCGACAGATTATGTCCTCGTCCTCTGTCCAACAGCGTAACCGGCGTATCAGGATGAAACCAAAGACCTTGCTTAATATACAAAATAACGAAATTCTTCTGTAGATGCTGGAATCTAGTTTATCACTCTTCTCGTAGAGAGGAACAATTACATGCCGAGACCATTCACAGGGAAAGTAGTGGGAGTCAAAGAGGACGTTAAACATTTTCGTCAGGAACGATGCTATTCTATCACAGCCAACTTTGTAGCAATCACCAGGAAATATATCAATCCTCGCTGATTTCCGTGGTTTATTCGCTTGATCTTTACCGACAACGCATTGCCGCATACTATGCAAGTGCAGGGCGCGCCAAAAGGAAACTTGATCAGCGTTCTGCACGTTTTACAGGAGATCACCCTTCTCCCTGGCAAAAACAAGACTTCAGTGAGCAAATACCACATTGAGCAAGTATGCAGGAAAAGTCCGGGTTACGCGACCTCAGGCCCGGGCGGGTTTCATGCTGTGCGTGCTGTACACATCGCTGCTGGTCCTCTGTGCGCTTAAAGCGCACTCGCCACCCGCTGGCCTGCACAATATATTTGGTCTGCTACTCCTAGGGGATGACATAGAATCCAACCCTGGTCCAGACACGAGGGACAAACAGCAAACTGAAATCGACTCCAGGACTCCTGCCCTACGCCACCTTGCAAGTGAAGACTGGCAGTCACACCAGCATCCTTCCCTGATGGGACAGGGACTGCCTGCAGAGCCCATGGAGCCTGAGCAACAGACGTCATCCTTTATACCTGCGACATCACAGAACTTTGATCTCGAAGATGAACTGCAGAATCTACGAGTGCACCAGGAAATGATTATCCTGTCAATGCGTGAAACTGAAGAGCGGTGCAGACAGCACTGTGCTCACCAGTTGCAGTGGAATTCAGCACTCCAAACACATAGACGGCCTCAAGTTCCACTTGAATACTGTCGCGACAGCGGAAGGCGACATTGACGGACTTGAAATGGGCTCGAAACGAAACTCCATAAGGCTTTTTGGATTGCGAGAAGGTTCTCATGAATCTTACTGGGTCTGTCTTCAGACAGTGTTGGACGTCTTACGTGAATCATTACCAAACGCTTCCTGGTTAGAGAGTGACATCGTCCGAGTGCAAAGACTAGGAGCAAGAAAAAATGGCGAACACCACGGCAATCCTCGACCGATGCTCGTTGAGATGACACGCTGGTCGGACAAACTGAGACTCCTACAGCTGGGTCGAGATCCACTCAGGCGAAGAGGCATCCGAATTTCAGGCGATCTCACAAGCAAACAGACAGCTACCTTGCAGCAGCTCCGAAGCCAGGGCCAACAGGCCTACTTTTGGAACAACAAACTCTGTTGCAGGAAGGAGTCGTCAGTCCAACGTGGATCGCCGCACCAAGCCAGATCAAATCATGGTGCACGAGGCCACAAGCCGCAAGAACATCATCTTGACGAAATGGATCAACGCCAACATGCACCCTTGCCTCACGATGCGGTACGATACGACCAGGACGGCCTTACTCGACGACACCGCCCGCACCCTCAGCACCAGTCAAGGAGAAGCCCCCGGACAAAACGCAAAGAATTCTCAAAACGGTCCCGGGGTGACGGACAACGGAGACGCGACGGCAATCAAAAGAGCAATGGCGCTTTGGACAGAACAAATGTAACTCCCCATGCGACCTTGCCCACTATGCTCCCCAGGACCAACGGAGTCCATGCTGTACGTGGGCGGGAACCTACTCCGGTGCTGACGGGCCAACATGCAGACAGGTTTTCGGATAACATGGAAACTACCACCACCCCACGCCACTATTACGAGGACACTCCGGAAGTCAACCAAGACGTCTCACCCACATATGTTGTTGTGGATGAATATTTATGCTCTCCAGAAGAAGACATAGGGGTAGTTGATGGCTGCGAGTTGCACACTCGGGATCCCCCCCAAGATCCTCGAGTACAAATGTCCTTATCGGTCGAGGCACAGTCGTCCATCCGGCACTCACAATCCTCAACGCCCTCCGGTCCTGCCGCATCCTCGGGACTCAGAAAGCAAAGCATCTTACTGACATGGTTGAACCGGAACGGTAGATCCTGTGGAATCGGGGGGAACCCAGCACGATCCGATGAGTGCGTGAGGAACCAGTGTCTGGACTCTGGGACCGGCGACAAATGCAGAGGTAGCACAGGCTGTTCCATCAAACTCTGAAGGTGAGAGGTCGCCGATTACTGCCTCAACCAGCGGCCGCTACCGAACCGTATGGGACGGGCGACTGCGCCGCACAGCAAATGCTGCATCACGCGGAACTGCCCATACATGAACAGCATGACGTGACGGCCGACGCCCTATCAACTCGGTGGACCATCCAGAGTTCGAGCTCAATTAACGTGAGCCGAGGGAGGAGTTGTTGGAGAGTGAAATGGACAGCTTTCGGTTGGTCTCGTGGAATGTCGAAGGTCTTGTATCCAAAACTGGAGAGCCAAGTTTTTTTTGCTTCCTTGCATCCTTCAACATTTGTTGTTCATCAGAGACCGTCACCACAAAGAACGTTTATTTGTCCATTCACTTTGATCATTATTCCATATTCCACTCTCCAGGTAGAAAACTCTCCAAGCAAGGCCGTAGATCAGGAAGTATAGCTATCCTGGTTGAAAAATCAATCTTGCAGTACATAACTTCAGTGAATGTTGTTGCTGATAATGTGTTAGCATTCAGGGTTTCGAACATCGTAGAGTTTAACATCATTATATGTGTGTACATCCCACCGCAAGACTCCCCTTACTACAAGGAAAGGGACATGCATGTGATGTATCGGAAAACGAAACCGCAGAGAATGCAAATATTGTCAAATAACTACGTACGATGGCAACAGTTACACATGGCCATTCACCACTAGTTATTTCCACCAATGATAATTTGTCAAGCAGCAGGTGCTGTTAGACCCTCGCACTACACCTCAGGAAGCAGTGTCGCGAGCCATCAGACACAAGCATAGTTCGACACGATAATTCGGTCAAGAGAACAGTACGATTCTGGTCAAATTATGATACATGTCACGAGTTGATTCCAAATTACTTACGAGTTGATATTTTCCACAAGGAATCTTGGAGGTATACACACATTCGCCAAGTGTTGCCTTTGATGGGAGGAATTCAACTGAGGAGCTTCGGCGCAACACATTTTGACTAGGCGGCGTCACAGCGCAGAAGAGAGAGAGAGAGAGAGAGAGAGAGAGAGAGAGAGAGAGAGAGAGAGAGAGAGAGAGAGAGCGTGCTTGTCAGTGTGCGTGCGTAAGTGTGAATGTGTATGAGTGTGTATGTGTGCTTGTCTGATTGCCTGCCTGTCTCTGTCTGCATATCAGTCTGTCTATTAGTTTTTCTCCGCGTATTTTAATAAACCCAGATTCTTCCCGACCCAAGGATAGAACCACGCACTGCGCTTCGCACATCGTCCAACCCCAAAGCATGCTCGCCTATCTCAGCCTCTCTAAAGACATTCCCCCTGTAGGTGCGGGGTAAGAATTGACCCACCGCGTCTCCCTACGCGATTTGTAAGAAGCGAATAACTAGGGATACCGTGACCCAATTTGCGTTTACTCTAAACTGTTCTAGTGATTGTCGTCCTTCATGGCCTTACATAGCCTACAAAGGCTGATAGACCGTAAAACACCATCCATCCATCCATCCGTCTAAAGACATGGTTTCAACAAGCGAGTAGAGGCTGAGGGACTGACCATGTACTCAAGCAAGAGGGGGGGGGGGACACTGGGGGGAGGGGGGTTACCAGGAACTTGTGTTATATTGAAGATATTAGCGAAGGGAAGGGAAGTTCCTGTAAGTACCTATTGCTTTTGCTTTGGCACTTCGTAGGCGTTGAACCAAAGCTAATGCAGTCATACAGAGGGGTAGGTGCATCGGAAATGTTTACCAAGTATCATTTACACACACATACAGAATTACACGCATGGACAGATTTATGAAACAGGGTTGCAGCCAGTATAACATTGTCTATATATTTTATTTATTCCGGAGGAAACACACATCACAAATAAATGTTGTTTTCTTTGAAATATAGTGTGTTTATTCTTGCAAAAACGTCATGCAAGTAGTACGTAGAAACAGTTGCTTGATGAAACATGCAGTGCTATATGAATGATAATGGACATTTCTTGCGTGTTTTATGAAACAAACGTATGATACAGAAGAGGCTTATTATTGTACGTAATGCCTGCGAAATTTAGGAATGGAATATATCATATGAACAATCTTACTTGTTTTGCAATGCATTATTGCATGTGAATCTACAAAACATGCAAAACCTACAGTTATTTTCATTATAATTGGTATGCGACAGTTTACATTCACTGAAGTGATCTGTCTACATCATCAAAGCATGCACTGTATGTAGTTATTGTCATTCACTCAAGGGATCTGACATCAAAGCATGCACTATATGTAGTTATTGTCATTATGATTAATATACAATGAATATTGATCCCTTTCGAGCCCTGTTTATATCATCAACACATGCAAAATATACAGTAATTGTCATTATGATTAATACTTGATACAATATGTTTCCTCATAAACTATGTATCATCAAACTGTGCAGATTCTACAATAGTCAGTATTACTAATCTATAACACGATATGTTTCATTATTGTGTTCTGCACACTGGGAACTTGAATACAGACATTCACGGAACTGCCGGCATTGGTCACATATTCCATTCGCAGGCTCCTGCTGCACAGTGTAATCTGTTCTAACACAGCACGTGTGTAGAATTTCTGACGTCGTTATTTACAGAAGACTGCTGGTTCTACTTGGTGACGTCATCAACAGCTGGGGATTTGGACATCTACCCCAGAATCTCGTTAGAGTTTTCTGCCCCTGGAGTACAATGGGTGACAGCAGTTGTGGAGACAAAGAAGGACAACGCTGACAAGTGCAAGGTATTGAATGAACATCAGGGCCCGTATTCACAACGGCGATTTATCTTTTTAACACTCGATTTATCCCCTAGCCCCGCGTTATCTTGATTGGTTAGATAAGGTACGCTCGTCAGAGAATCCTAGGTTGCGCTTTATATATGTTACCGGAAACAAGCGGAGCCAGGAATTACGCGTAATTCCTAAGCGTTTTAGTGAATACGCGTAATAACTGTTTCACTCGGGGATTACGCGTAACCACTGAAATTTCCAGTGATTACGCGAAATTCCTGAAAAACGACCCCAGTTATTACGCGTAATCCCTGACACTCTGATGCCGTGTAGTTTGCTTGACAAATGACCCCAGTTATTACGCGTATTTCCTGATATGACGTTGATGACGACGCCGATGATGATGATGATGATGATGATGATGATGATGATGATGATGATGATGATGATGATGATGATGATGATGATGATGATGATTCAGTGTAGTTTGCTTGTTGGGAGAGCCTAAGGTGTGTGTCAGTATTCTGAACCAGCTCAAATCCGTGATGCATGAACGAAGGATAGATCTAGATCAACATGAGCGAATTTCAATGAATGCAGTTCAGATTTGAACTGTGTCTGTGCTCCCTGGATTCTTTGGCTTATCGTATAGGCCTGCGTTCTTTCCCATTGGTCTGACCCCTTGCTTTATGCTTCATTCGTGCCCTGTCTCAACAAGATGTCGATCGAGGAGAAATTTACGAAGTCTCTCACCGAGCATTTTAATGCAAACAAAAGAGGGTTAATTCCAAAAAGAGATTACCAGAAGATCATCGATGACTTGAAAGCAGCTGCTGGTAATCCGAAAAGCAATTAACTACAAAAGAAATATGCCAACATTTCACTGAAGGCAGTTGAATTGTTCAAATCGCTTTGCCAAGAATGCCAAAAGAAACGAAAACGACCGATGACGAAGGGCGTGGTGGTTCGTCCTATCCTGACAAAAGAGTTCTCATCAAGAGCACAGATTGATCTTATCGATATGCAAAGCATGAGCGGAGCCAACAAAAAATGGATCATGGTTTATCAGGATCACATGACAAAGTTTTGTATCCTTCGAGCCCTGACGTCTAAAAGAGCTGCAGAGGTAGCTTTTCATCTGTTGGATATTTTTCTTCTCATTGGTGCACCCGTTATCCTACAAAGCGATAACGGATCCGAGTTCACTGCACACGTTATTACAGAGTTGAAGGACGTTTGGCCCACCCTAACCTTGGTGCATGGGAAGCCTCGCCATCCCCAAAGTCAGGGGTCGGTTGAACGTGCAAATGGTGACATTAAGGATATGCTGGTGGCATGGATGGCTGACAACGACTCACAAGACTGGCCCACAGGCATCAAGTTTGTTCAGTTTCAGAAAAACAGTGCTCTCCATTCTGGCATAAAGTGTTCCCCGTACTCTGCGATGT
>JAWQFJ010035390.1:80000-127500 GCA_034096865.1 Theodoxus fluviatilis | reverse complement strand
GGAGTGGGAAGAGACAGAAGGAGAGGTATTTCAATAGAGGATAAACACAGTAGATGTACAATACACTTGGTGATAGGTGCACCCTATCACAATAGCGAACGTTTCTCTGTATACAGAAGATATAAAACGACATGTAGATTTGAATACAAATGTGGTAAAGTACATCATGGACGCTGTACAAGAAAAAGCGGGTGGGGGTGTGGGGGCGGGGGGTGGTGGTGGGGGGTGGGGGTGGGGGTGGGGGGGTGGGTGAAAGGTGCGAAACCTTTCTTCTCTCTCTTTTATTCTATCATGTATCCTGCGTCTCAGATGCCCATGTTGTGTATGTTATAAGACCAGCCTACTAAGTAGATTATCAGTCCTGGAGAGTCGCAGAGCGGCCTTTCCCATCGGTTGTTTATTGGACTTGACATGTGACCGCCGGACAGTTCCCTCCTATCTCCCTTGCCCGCTAAGTCTAAATTGTTAGATATAAGAGACAAATTGGATGTTTTCTCGAAATTAAGTCATCTGATTTCAATGGTGCAATATTCATTCGATTGACTTTGTTGTGCTTATCAAGGCAGCACTTGGTATAATTTCGGTTAAGTATAAGGCAGCAACAAGCTTTTTTGATCATTAGGAAAACACAAACCCAGGGACAGGCTGAGATCCTTGACCAAAGATCCCAAGCCTGGCTCCCCTGACGTCCGGGCATTTCTTTGATAAGGGGGGACTGTATGCAGGCCAAGAGAGATCCCATCCTATCTGGGAGAGAGACCACTGTCACCATGGTCTTGGGTTGGTCAAGGCCATTATCATTCAGCCTGGGACCAGCTAGCAGCTCTTGTACCCATGGGTAAAAATAAAGTTGTGGAAAGACGACTTGTCTCATGCCTGGGCCCAGGCCTTGTCTGTCCCCACTCCACCACACAAACATCTGAATGATATTAATAAAAAGAAATTTAGATATGTCTTTATTAAACCAAACACAAACAAGCGATACATGAATGATGAAGCTTCAAATATAAATTGTCCATTCTGTGGAAATAAAGCAGAGAATGAGGAGCATTTTCTGTTTGCTTGTAAAAATATCGCAAGTACAAAATAAATATACAGAAAAACATATAACGAGAAACAGTTATAATGAGAATGACAACACTGCTAGTCAGTAAACGACGTCAGGAAGGTGACAGATGTTGCAATGTATATTTACTATGCTTCGAAACTACGCAACCAAATTGTTGAAGTGACTCTGTAGATATGTGATGCTGTACATACATTCTTCCACTCTTATTTCATAACTCAACGAAAATGCGTACATACATGTTGGACAATAATACTCTCATTCAGCATGAATACTAGTTGAAAGCAACCGTAAATACTTAGAAATCCAACTTCAGGTTGTATACTTGTACATTGCAATGTCTCCTGTACACTTTTCCCCATTGAATCATCACTGTACAATGTAAGGTTAATTGTTGTTCTAAAACGTGCATAATTAGGGTGCGTGTCTATATCCCCCCGTCTCTATATGCCCCCGTCTCTATATGCCCCCGTCTTTTTTTGGTAACAAAAGTTCTTAAGACAAGTGTGATTCTTTTGTCCTAAAACGTCTAAAAAACCATAAAATTTTTGTTACTTTTTTTTTTGGAACTTTTTCTATTGCGGGGGGCCGCTATTGCGGGATATTTTTTCAAAAAATAGTAACAAACATTATATGGTTTTTTAGGCGTTTTAGGACAAAAGAATCAAAATGGCCTTAAGAATTTTTGACCAAAAAAAAATCCCGCAATAGCGGCCCCCCGCAATAGCGGCCCTCCGCAATAGAGAGCCGACCCCTATAACTCTAACCCTAACCCTAACCCTAACCCTAACCCTAACCCTATGTGGCCATGAAGAACACACTCAGACAGGGGGCTTATAGAGACGGGGGCATATAGAGACGGGGGCATATAGAGACGGGGGCATATAGAGACGGGGGCATATAGAGACGGGGGCATATAGGGACGGGGGCATATAGAGACGGGGGCATATAGAGGTGTCCCCCATAATTATATGATCCAGTGTAACGGTGTAATTTTATACTGTGGGTCATCAGCAGAAATTAGCGGATTACGACCTACTCCTGTGGCCTGTTCAAGAGGCCTACCGGTACGTACCGGTTGATACCGTTCGTCTCTTGAACGACTTGGTACGGCTACCGGTATCGACCGGTACGTACCGCGCCGGAACGCTGTTGCGCCTGTATAACCAAAATGGTTGCCTTCAGGGAAAGGAAGAAAGTCGTCATCACAAATATGCGCTGTGGCATGTATTTCGACCTGTGATTATTACCCAGCCTATGCGAGACGTTACATGAAGTTAGGCTGATATTGTACTTTTCTTTTTTAAAAGAATAAATGCTCTGAAATAATTACAGGGCAAGATGTGAGCAAACATTTCCACGACAGATGGCAAAACAATTTCAAGGAAAGCAACTCTTATTTCTAACATTAGCCCTTAGTTTGTTGTGTAACCTCCCTTGAAGTGAGCATCGAACTATTCTTGCTTACACCAAGTTAGCACTGTCGTTGATACATACATACACACACACACACACACACACAGATAGTCTCACACACACACACATACACACACACACACACACACACACACACACACACACACACACACACACACACACAGAGCTAGTCACACACACACACACACACACACACACACACACACACACACACACACAGAGCTAGTCACACACACACACACAGCTAGTCTCACACACACAACACACACACACACACACACACACACACACACACACACACACACACACACACACACACACACGCGTGCGCGCGCGCGCGCCCGGAGAAGAGACAGGCACAAGAGTGATAATAGACATGCAGATGGAGGTACATATACAAGATCTGCTGTGGAGACACAGCAATCCTGGTAGTGGTGAGCGAAATGAGGTCAGGAGAGAGATTTGGAATTGGAGGCGTGGGGGATACAGGTGAGCCAAAGATCTATTATGTCTTTGGGTGAGCTGAACCGAGGTCGGGAGACATTTCCAAAGGATTAGGATATATGAGACGTATGAGCAGACCCGACCACTCCCACGATAATTTTTTTTCTTCATTGCCACAGCTGAGCTCTAAAGTGTCGATGTGATTGCCATGCAGCGTGTTACCAAGCACGATCTTCGGATCTATGGTGTTCCTGTAAGGGCCATAACTCTGTCGAAGTAGAATAGAATAGTTCATCTTCAATGCCAACACAGCTTGCTTCCTCAATATCATAGATAAAATTGACTGAAATAACTATGCGTTAAAATGCAAGAAGTATACAATTAAATGCTTTCCAATGCTGCTATGTTTTAAAAATGATGTCAGGCATCCTTTCTGCTCATTCCTCCTAAATTAATTCTGCTTTCCGCAGCTCGTTCGCGCCATGTTTCAGTCTAGTCACGTGATCAATGCGAGATTTCGAGTTCACAACTGCTCCATGCCGAATAAGAAAACGTAGGTACTTGACACCACACTTTATTGATGACGATTAACTTAGCAGCTGCTATAATTTCTGGCTTTGTTTTGCGCATTTTTAATCAATAATAATTGCTTATTGCAAATGAAAAGCTAGTATTATCCTCGTTGAAAACATCGCAGACACAACTCGTGTAGTAGTAACATGATGCCACTTCCGAAAGTCTCTGACACGTCTTGGAACTGACTCTGAGGCGCTTGTATTTCCATAAGCAACGGATGGGACAACATAATAATATCTGTTTCGAGCATAAATTGAAAGATATTAACGTCAGACGATGATGTGTATTTCTTCATAACAGAGGAAAGCACTTAGTAGTTACACCACCTGCTATTCTCTCCATCGAAAAGGTGGGATTTGCGTGGTCCGAGACAGTCGTCTGCGTATGTTTTCCTTGTTGATGCGGCCATTTCGATGTTAACGTTCCAGATTGTGGATTTTTCGAAGTATTTCCTTCATTTTTCAATAAGTCGGCCACTGACGAAAAGTACAGATGATAATCGCCGAAAATCTGTGCTTGTCGGATCATGTTTGCGGTGCGCCAAGATTGTTATTGATTCCGTCTCCATATTCAGTCCCTACATCATGTTAGTAACGTCACATTTTGATGTCTCATAATGAAAGTTATATGTCAATCAAAACACTGAATAGATAAAGTTGTATAATACTCAGTGCAAAGTGGATATAAAACAGCTGGTTGGTGTAAGTCTGCATCCTTGATTCTTCGCAGTAAATTGTTCTAGAGTTGGTGTGCACAGTGAAAATGATTTATAGACTAATAACACGTGAATCGTCTTTGAGTAGTTTTGGATGGTGTCGGCTCCATTATATTTCCTGGTTAGTTGTAGTAAAGTTTGTTTAAATAATTCTCGGTTTGAACCTTCTCTCTTGTTTGACTTGCACACCATAGCCCACTGCAGGTAACCTAAACACTGTTCTCATTCAGTCATTGCTTGTTTGATGTGGGTAACATGCCATTTGACTCCCACTCATTCATAATCCTGTCTCTGTTTGCTACCGTTATATTTTGCTCCCAACCAAGTGTGTATTCTTGATTTTTCTTAGGCCAGTTTCAACCTTGTGATGACCTATCTAAAAACACCTTAGCAGGGCTTGTTCATCATTGTGGTATTTACCTTGTGAACTACCATTTGAGTAATGTAAGCAGGCTTAAAAGTTGCATTTTTGGTCAATGTCTTTACATATGTTTTATGCAGTTTCCTCGTGCAGCATCACTAATTAGTGTTGTTAATGACTTTCATAAGAAAATCCATATCATGTTTATCATTTTATCATTAATGTTCCCCCCCCCCTCTCTCTCTCTCTCTCTCTCTCTCTCTCTCTCTCTCTCTCTCTCTCTCTCTCTCTCTCTCTCTCTCTCTCTCTCTCTCTCTCTCTCTCTCTCTCTCTCTCTAAATTTCAAGGACTCTCTTAGTTGTTAGAAACATAATGAAATGAATAGACTAGTTTCATTCTACATAAAGGGTTTTCTCCAAGGAGTCATTATTGTGCTGCCCTCCCAGTTTATTTCTTTGGTATTCATTAAATGCATGATTATTTGACATGTAGAGCTATTTCATACATTTGTTTAGAATCCCTTGGCTGTTCAGCTTGGTTCCTTTTGTATATTACAGTCAGCTTACTGCAACTAAAGGGAGCAATTGAGAACTATGCTTATTCTGTGACAGTTTGTCTGATGCAGACCTGTCAACTTTTCCAGTTTCAGTGGAATTTATTCTGCCCATCTTTGATTGATTCCAGTATTCAGCTCAGCCTCAAAATATTCCACTCAATAAAATGAAAGAAGAAAAGAAAAGAAGGAAGAGAAAGGAGAGGGAGTAGTCTGAAGCCAATAGTTCTCTGCTTAAGAAGTGCAAACAGGCCACTGCCTAAAAAGTCAACACTTATGCATCAGAGTAAATGCAATGGTGGAAAATCAACAGAAAAACAATGACACTGACAGTGACAAAACTAGTATTTTCAAATGGTAACAAAAAGATAGACAAAACGGAAGGAAGGAAGATGTATGATTGTTTGAATGCATTTTATTTGAGTCACATGTTGGAGGTGCAATGGATTCCACTCCACTTTAGTCATATCTTGTAGACAGGCCAACATTCTTCTTGCATTGCTTGGGAGGTTGACAGTTCTGGCCTGAGGTTGAGTCTTTGATCTAGAAAAGTTTGATTCCATTTATTAGCCTACTGTTGGTATGTGATGTCATGACAGACAGAATTCAGTTTTCTTGCATGTTTCATTTGGAGTTTCTTTTCTCATTCTCTCATGTGGTGCAGTCATGACTGGAGATAATGAAACAAATCAAACAACAAAATTAACAACAACAACAACAAACCACCTAGAAGTACTTACTAAGTTTGAACAAGGCAGTAAATGTTTATCAGTTCACGAATGAGATGGTTCAGTTATCAATGGGTACCTCTCATAAGTGTCATGATGAATTTTGTGTACTGCTTATGTGACTGAGCTTCTCAAAAGAAACCATATATGTTATTTTCTAAAGATTTTGAAAAGTTGATATAAAATTAAAGCCCAGAGGAGGAGGTTTGTGCAGATACCAAATTTAAGCTAGTTTCTGGAAAATTATGAGAGATATGAATGTATAAGTATAGATCTCTCAATGCGAAATGTCTAATTTGAAAAAAATTGCATTAATATCTAGAAACATATTAGATATAAAGCCCCCAAAAGGAGCTTTCTGTTAAATTCATGCACATTTGCTGTAATTTCTTATTAAATGCTAGAGATATGTTGGGCATTATAGGTTCCTGAAGAAAAAAAAACACCACGTTGAAACAGCCAACTTCTTTTCATGTATGCTTCACCTTATACCTGGTTATGATTAATGTTACTGCTTGCATGTCAAATATTAAAAAAAAATTTTAGGAGGCATGGAAATTGGAATATAGTAAGATTTTGATCTTCAAGTATTTATGTTTCAATTTGTCACTACCAGATTATCTGGCCTCTTTGGGAAGAAATTAAAAGTTTGGGCAGATCTACCGAGCCAGATTTTTGTTGCCATGTTACCATAATCGCAACCATTTTGTGTGTGTGCGTGTGCGTGATAATTCATTAATTGTAATTTCGACTATATCTGCACCTGTATCTTTAACAATCCGTGTATAGAGTATCTTTCTTTATATGTTTATCTGTACCTTGTGTTACTCGATGGTGACAGAAAGCTGGTGATTACTGTATCTTTATATCTGTACCTGTATTTCTATCTTTATTTGTGCATCTGCACCTGTGTGTTACAGGGCGGTGACAGGGAGCTGGTGATGGCAGAGGGGGTGGACAGGCCAGGCCAGAGGGCTAGGCTCAGAAGCCAGCTGAGCCACGGTGGAATGCAGGAGGTGGGGGGAGAGGGGCAGCCGCAGACATGGACCCCCTTCAGCGGCTTCCCCCCCTCCACAGGGCCCATTCCCCAGTCAGGCTTCTATGGCTGGGACCATCTAGGACGCAGCCCTCTTAGCCCCTCGGTGCTCCAGCAGCAGGAACCTTTTGGACTTGGAGGTCAGGGTCCGTTCGTTGGGAGTCCGAGTCCCTCCTCAGCTTTCCCACCAAGCAGGAGCCGCCCTTCCCCCAGTGAAATGCCTTTCCAGAGCCACAGTCCGCACTTTGGACATGGGGTGCATGGTCACTTCAACAGTCACAGCCCCATTGGAGCTAGCCACCACCACATGAATTCTCATTTCTCCAGCCCCTCATCACCAGTGGAGGGGCACTTCAGCCCTGAGTCTCATGGTGACGGAGTGGACTTACTCTATGGCCGGCCATCAGATGGCTGGCTGCATGGGCAGGACATTCCTCAAGAAG
Organism: Theodoxus fluviatilis; assembly: GCA_034096865.1. Taxonomy (NCBI): domain Eukaryota; kingdom Metazoa; phylum Mollusca; class Gastropoda; order Cycloneritida; family Neritidae; genus Theodoxus; species Theodoxus fluviatilis. The sequence continues at coordinate 120,141 of JAWQFJ010035390.1, read as the reverse complement.
TTCCAAGCACCACCCACAATGTAAGCTTTTATCCCGAGTATCCATACTCTCCCTCTTTTGGAGCCGAGATTAGTAGATCTCCTGCAAGCATCAGCCCAGAACCCCAAGATACCTTTTCCAGTGATTTTGCACAAACTTCCCATTCTGGGACATCAGCTCGTCTGATTCCTGAAAGACAGAACTCCACAGGTCGCGAGGCCTTGAACTCTTTCCCTGATGGATGTCCCTTTTCTTCCATTTACACCCCTTTTGGAATGCAAGAAATGCATGCCAACACCACCACCCCTGTGCCTGAAGAGAAAGTTGAAATCGTTGAACCAGCAAGTGCCAAGCCTTCATACTCAGAGGTTGCCAAGGCTATGAAGGGCAAACCTACTCACAAAGCCAAAGAGGAGAATGCCTTCATCGAGGGCAGCTCTGGTGCTGGTGGAGTTGGTGGTCTGTTGCGGCAGAAGTCACTTGAGGGCAACCTCAAGAGTGGGAAGTCAACTTCTAGGCGGGGTGCAGGCCACTGGAAGTCTCGCGGGCAAAGTCTGGAGGCCAACATTGAGGCACCAGTCCAGCCCGACTCCAAGTATGGCCTGGACAGCTTTGAGTGTGTGGATGGCCAGGCATCTAGCAGGGCGGATGAAGTGTTGAGTGGCAGCGTGGAGAGTCTGACCGACATGGGTCGGAAGGAGAGTATCAGTTCTGTGGGGAGCAGTGCTACCAGTGGTGGGGAGGAGACTTCAGGTGCCAGGTTGGTGCAGCCAGGCAGGAAGTCACGGGACTCTGCGACCAGGGATGGCGGCAGAGATCCGGCTGGCAGGCCAGACAGCAGGCCCACCATTGTGGGGAAGTCTTCTGCTCAGAAGTCTGCCAAGCAAGACAAACTCTTCTTTGATCCCAAGAGAATCTTCCAGACCAAGGTATGTGGTTTTCTTTCTACTATGTCTTTGTGGTTTTTCATTGTGTGCTATTGACCAGTTGTGTTGTGACAGAGCAGATGATGTGTTCCTCAAACTTTTGAAAGTTGCAGTGCACGCTTCAGTGAAAGTTGATCTGTTTCGTAAAAACCCTAGAAGTGTTACGAGGCCGATTCCCATTCAGCAGTTGCCCTGGCTGTTTTGAACTGTTGCTGTTAGGAACTGTTGAAGTTTTCCGCTGGAGGAGTGCTTGATGGAACAGAGGCTTATTGTGGGGGCTAGAGAGCAACCACTGAATGGGGAATTCTGCAGGAATTTCTGCCTTGTCACACTACTGGGGTTAAGTTGTCACACTTGATCCACACTCACAGAATCATTGACCTTCAGTCATGCATTCTTGGGCATGACAATAATTTGAAGGTGTCATAAAAATTAATTTTTTAAAAATAGCTCCACACATTACATGCAGCATTGGCTGCCTTTGACTAGAGGTAGTTTGTTGGCTACGTCTGCCATCTGGTGGAGTAAGTCTCAGACCAAAGCACAAGCACTCATGCGACTGACCCACACAAGGTTCTGATCAGGAACAACTCCTAGGAAAACCCACAAGCAGTGGCACCACTTTGCTGGAGGGTTTTGACACAGTTTCCGCAGTGTGCAGGTCAACTGGTCATGGCAAACTTCTTGTTGTTCTGTAGCTGCCAAGCCTGTGAATTTTGTTTGCCCTATGTTGTTGTCATAGCAAACCACTGGAAGCTGCTGTACACACTTTAGAAAGGGTTCACTCAGAGCAGTTTCAAAATCATAAAGTAAAACACTTGCCTAGTGGGTCTGAAAGACTTGTCTTAAAAATGAATTTAAGAGATTGTTTGAATAATTAAAAAGTGTTAGTACAGAAAATCCATTTATCTAAGACCTACTGTTATATGACCCTGCATCTTTGGGACCTAAGAGAAAATTGCCGGCCCCCCCCCCCCCCCCCCCCCCCTCCCTCCCCACACACACACACACACACACACACACACACACACACTCATATCCATGGCATGTTTAATGGGACCTTCAACATAAGACCAGCCTTTTTCAAGAATCGGAATATTTTTTTCCTGAGGCCAAAATGTGGAGGAACCATTTTGCCTCTAAGATGGGATTATCATACAGCCCTTGCTGCCTAGATACCTCCCGCATCAGCTGGATTACTGTGGTCATTGTGCTTTCGGGGCCTGCTCCAGTAGCACTCGCACAGCCGGCCCCAAGCAGCACTTCTGTGCTACCGGGAGGTACCTCTCTATTGTGACATCAAGCCTGTTTAGGCCTCATGTGCCTTCTCCAAATCCACAGTGCTTTGCAGTTTCTTCAGTACCGCGTTTACCTGCCTCGCCTCTGCTCCCAGGCCTCTCAGCAGCCTAACCATGGACCCACCAATGAATCCCCTACATCCCACCTCAACCGGGAGAACACGACATGCCCAATCTTCTGCCCTACACTGCTCGCAGTGTTCATCATAGCGTGTTTGCTTCTTTTCATGGGCCCTGTAACGAGTTGGTTTTTCTTTGTGAAGCGTTCAGAAGGCATTCGTATTTCTCTACATTAGAATAGTAACTCGCTTTCACAAATAAACCTCACTCGCACACAAATATACTGGTATACAGTTTTCAATAATAACAGTTTTATATGGTGTCACTTGCAATTGACCACTTCACACCCTTTCACTTCACCCTTCACACTGTCCCACTCCTTGCCCACAAATATTTGGATTGTCAGAACTGTCCACAACAAATTCTTCCAGACCCCAAACTTGACAGTTTGTTGCAATGTCACTATAGTAGGATCCAAGGTTCTTGTTGCCTTGCTGAAGATCCACGGTCACTTTGGCCGGACCCCAAGTCTCCAGTAGACTTGAAGTAGAGTCTTGGCCAAACCAGAAAACCCACAATTACAAATACAACACCATGCACGGTAGACAATGTTCTCCATCTTTTTCCAACGTCATTTACTCACTATGATGTCATACAATCCAATTCTTGACCCTTACATTCTATTCACTAAATCACTCCAACCTATTTTCTCAGATGCCACAAAATACCGCCAATCTGTATTGAATTGTGGAGGTCAATAGATATTCGCCCCGAACTGATTACTTAAGTATAAGAGCAACGCTAAACCTATCAACAGTGAATACATATGTCTGAATATCAACTCACTCATCGCTAAACTGCAGACAGCCATGTCGTTCTCTCTGACATTCAAACAAACTCCACCGCTCTCAGCAACTATAGCATGAACATAACTTCCTCCCCATACTCGGATCCTTCATGTAAACAATATTCCATTCCCCAAATTCAATGCGGACAAGTGTAAGGTGCTACACCTAGGTAAAAACAATTCTAAAAGAAAATATGAAATGAGAAAACATGGCAGTCAAGAAAGGGTGACGCTTGAAGAGACTAGAGTGGAGAGGGACCTGGGAGTGCAGATAGATAGTGAGCTGAAGTTCTCCCAACACATTGAAACGCAGGTTAACAAAGCAAATAGACTATTGGGTCTCATCCGGCGATCATACGAACACTTGGACTGTGAATCCATGAGGCTACTGTTCATAGCACTAGTACGACCGCACCTAGAGTTTGGAAATGTAGTATGGGCACCCTATCTGGAAAGAGACAAAAAACTCGTTGAGAGAGTACAGAGGAGGGCCACAAAAATAATTCCGGGATTGAAGGATCTCACATATGAACAAAGACTTGTCAAGATGAGGCTCCCTAGTCTGTGCTACAGAAGAACTAGAGGTGACCTGATAGAAGTGTACAAGTATACGCACGGCATGTATCAGATTGGAGAGAATCTGTTTTCCTGCGATGACAATAGTGTCACAAGAGGTCACGCCTACAAGCTCAAGAAAAACCGATGCAATATGGCTTTACGACAGCATTTCTTCACCCAGCGAGTTATCAACATGTGGAACAGCCTCCCAAACAGCGTAGTTGAGGCACCGAGCCTGAACTCGTTCAAGAACAGAGTGGACAAGCATCTACAAGGATATATGTTCAAGCTGGAGGAACCACTGGCGCAGATGATGCACAGCAATTAGGCCTTTTTTTTCTCTCTAATTTTTTCTTTATCCATAAGAACAATAAAAATACAGCCAGAGAACTGCCAGAATCGGCGATAGGCCCTGGACGCCTAAGCAAGCCGAAGAATTCTATTCTATTCTATTCTATTCTATTCAAATAACCCCAAACACAATAAAACGGTACACAGCCATACCTTGGGCTTCCGTGCCTGCCAGGGGTGAGTTCAGATCTGACGCTAATTGACTCGTGCTTTCAACAAATCGAAGTACCCTATTAATTGTCATCTTTACACCAATGAAAATTCAAAATGTCACCATCCCTGCATGACTGGTGCAAAGTCAAAGCGTTACAGGCCCATGCTATGTTTGTCTCCCAAAGGACTGTGAGCTCAATGAGCAGGAGTGACCTGAGCTTTTCTGACCACACCACTATGTCACAGAAAATTTAGACAATTGAGCAGTGTTTTGTGTATGGATGGTGAAGTTACAGGTGGCAGATATAAACTGCACAGGTAGTTCAGGCAGCTGATATGTGTAGGGTTAAAAAGAGGCAGTAGGAGGAGGTGAATGTGAGACAGGCTTCGCTGCTTTGACTTTCATTTTTATCCTTTTGTGTGCTTCAAGGTTACACACTTCATGTGTTATGCCTGCGTTAGTTTGCCTGTATATCTGGGCACTGCTGATACGTACTTGGTCAATTGACAGGTATCAAACTGAAGTTTATGTGATTGGTTTTAACTAAGTGCTCTGTGAAATCCATATATATTTGACCATGTGTGAAAAATCTGAACAGCCACAGAAATGATAAAATTGAAATGGACAGAAATTGCAAACATTCTTTGTCATACATAGCCCTGTTCTGACATGATAAGAGTATTTGGTCAAAGTTTTATCCTGCTACTAGTGCTAGTTTATCAGCTGTATTACTCATGCATAGTCACATTTGGGGCATGTCTGCTCATGGCTTTATAAGTTATAGAATTGAGGGTGCTCTGACCAAGAGCAGCAGAGTACAAATCAGCAGTTCTTTTCCCCTTATTTAAATCTCCATTCTTCAGCAATCAATGTCTTTGATGCTGCTGTTGTAGATTAAGTACATAACATTATATTCAGCATACTTGAAGTGCTCTCAGCAAATTGTTCAATACATAGAAACAGATCACTTTGTGACCATCTTATGATATGGATGAAATAACTTGATCGGTTAACCTGCCTAACTGTAACACAAGTGGGGCTTTGTGGCGGAGTGGGTAGCATGCTATTGCGGCTAGTGGGCATGGTGTTTGGACCTGCAAGGTTTCCTGAATTGCATCTTTGAGCAAGGTGTGTAACTCGCAATTTTTTCTCCCCACCATGGATGAAAATGGGGTACCTGTGAGGGCAGGGATGTTGTGTTCTGAACGGCTAACTCTCATATTTGGCCATGAGCCAGCGAGTGATGGGTTGGAATGCTCCCCAGAGAGAGGGGTTGGAAATGGTACTTACTGCCTGTGTGTGTCTTATCTACAGGTCTGTCACACTGTGCATAGTCAATTACCAATAAAGCATTAATTATGCAGCCAAATTATTCAGTTGAAGCATAAAGCTGTTTGAAACCCAGACATGGGTGATAAATTGCTATTAAAAAAACACCCCACACCTTTATCTTAACCGTTAAATGAAAGATGGGTCGGTCATAGATAGGACTGGCCTGGTTGTGTAGACTTGCTGGGTTTTATCTGTTGGTAATTCGATCTGTGGCCAAGTTGTCAGATGGATCGATAGTCACTTCACTAGGTATGACCTCCACATGCTGTGATTGTGTATGTACTTTCCTTTTCTCAGCTGGAGTGGAGGTGCTGTATATAAGTGTTCTTGGAAGGAATGGAGTGGCGATTTGTTGCAACATGCAGTGTTTGGTACCTGTGTTTATCTAAACTGTGATTTGTGTGTACAGGTTAGTACATGTGTGAATTACTTAATCTTGTGTCGTTTCAAAACCGGTTTTACCACATTTTTTCAAGTATAAGCATTGACCATGTATTTGGATCTTGAAGTGATGATGTAAACGTGGCATGTGGATGAAATTATCACAGACGGTATCTGCACAGCTTTCACGTCTTCCACCTAAATCTTTCCTGTGCTTTTCTTTTCTTCTGCATAATAACTCCTGTTGCTGCATTTCATGTCTTGTTTACTTCACCAGATGTTGTGCTTGTCAGTCTTGCTGTACTCTGATGTGTTGATGGTGCAAGAGTGTTACTATCAGTCAGGGTTCCTGCCTAACCTAGCCAGCCGTTGACAGGAGTTTGAGATTTATTACTGCATGGAGGTCGCAGGCACTGTGGAATGCTCCATGTCATTTTGTTCCTGCCACAACCTGAATTTGTTTGACTCTTCCTGCCTCTGGAAATACAGAGAATTAAAGTAATTTTTAATATAAAAACTTCTAAGATTTTTGGGTGTCATTTATTGTTGCTGTAAGAATGTGTGTGGTGTGTGTGTGTGTGTGTGTGTGTGTGTGTGTGTGTGTGTGTGTGTGTGTGTGTGACTACTGCAGGGTATGATATAAATTGTAATGTATAATCTTAGTAAATCTTGTTTTTGACTCACATGCGAAGCAAAAGTGAGTCTATGTACTCACCCGTGTCGTCCGTCCGTCCGTCCGTCCGTCCGGGCGTAAAAAACTTAAACGTTGGAATTTTTCTCGGAGACTATTAAGTCTATCAACACCCAATTTGGCATGATGGTGTATGATGACAAGGCCTCAAAAAACATACATAGTGACTTGACCTTGCTTCAAGGTCAAGGTCGCAGGAGCCATAAATGTTGTCTAAAAAACCAGTCATTTTTCACATTTTCTCAATTTTCTCTGAAGTTTTTGAGATTGGATACCTCACCTATACATGGTATATAGGGCAAAGTAAGCCCTATTTTTTGATACCAGTTTGGTTGACCTTGCTTCAAGGTCAAGGTCACAGGAGCTCTTCAAAGTTTGATTGTATACATATTTTGAAGTGACCTTGACCCTGAACTATGGAAGATAACTGTTTCAAACTTAATAATTATGTGGGGCACATGTTATACTTTCATCATGAGACACATTTGGTCACATATCATCAAGGTCAAGGTCACTTTGACCCTAATGAAATGTGACCAAAATGGGGTAGTGAACCACTAAAAGTGACCATATCTCATGGTAGAAAGTGCCAATAAGCACCATTGTGCTTCCTATGTCTCGAATTAACAGCTTTGTGTTGCATGACCTTGAATGACCTTGACCTTGGGTCAAGGCCACATGTATTTTGGTAGGAAAAATGTGTAAAGCATTCCTTAGTTTAGTGTATGATGTCATTGCTAGGTGTAGTTGATTGGCCTTGACCTTGAAGGTCACCTGAAGGTCAAGGTCATGTAAAGGTCAAGGTCAAGCATGTGAGTTGAATGGGCTTTGCCCTTCTTGTTCCTTACTGATCTTCAACTGAATAGATAATGCCTAGGTTTCAGTAAAATTCATGCTCGTCATGGTTTTCATGATCATATCAAATAAATTTGCCTTCTACATGACCATTAAGCTTCCATTGCTGCCTGCCGTGCATTTTCAGTCGCCAGGGATCCCTGTGTCATCCAGCAAGGAAGACCGGTCAGACAGTTACTCTATAGGCTTGTTCAGGAGGCGCAGCGCTGTAAAGCGCTGCAGAGTGCTGCACGTGTTTCACTCCTGAACAGCAATTTTGGGGCGTGATTCACTCAGCGCTGTGCAGCGTTGTGCATCAAGATCCGACGAGGTGATTCACACGATTTTCAAAATGGCGTCTTCGATCCCGCACTGGCCGTCAATGCGTAAAATATTGCGTTCCTTCACACAAAGGCCACTGTGGGACATGCCAGGAAGTATGGCAAAATCATCAGATGGATGAATGTATTGAGGCCACTTCTCCTACACCTTTTCTCTCTCTCTCTCTCCAGGTGACCTACAGGCAGCCTGTTGGAGTGGAGGACATTGAAAGCCAGACTCACCTGACTCAAGGGGAGACCAGCAGTGCTGCACAGCAGGTGCTGAACAACGGCAAGCCTGCCAACCCAAGCAAGTCAGCAGCAGCTCACAAGAAGCCAGACTACATCAACAACGACCTGCGGGACAAGAGGACCAACCAGACGGTGGCCCAGAACCGGGGCGAGTCTGGCAGCTCTGGTGGCAGGAGGCGAGGGGGAAGGGAGAGCCATCACCATCAGAACGGGGCGGCAGACCGGGGGCGCAGGGAAGGGGGCGGAAAGGAAGGCAAGCGCGAGAGCTCCTCACCCAGTGGCCAGCGGCAGCGGCCGGAAGAGGAGGAGAATGCCAGGGGAGTTCCCTTGCTGGACTCCATTGACTGGGAGGCCGTGGGTGAGTGCCGGTCCGTGAGCACCTGCTGGGCCGTGGTTTCTTTGGTCTGAGTTTAAGCTGGAGACTTTTGCTCACCTTGACAGGATTTCTTTACTGTTTGCCCGAACTGAGGCATTGGTGTAGTTTTTGTCATTTCACCTTTGTGAGTTAGGGCTTTGTTTATCTTTGAATTAGTATTATTTTCTTTTTTTGTTGGGGGGGTAATGATGACTGAAGCTCTTGAGAGAATGTTTGCACACAAAGTGGTTAATTTACATTTGCTTTGTTTCTTAGGGAAAAAAAGAGAGAAAATGATGAGAATTGGATTTTTTCTTCTTTGCAGTTCAGAATTTTAAATTTCGCATCTGTGGTTAATGGTATGATAGTTTAATTATGATGGGTACAACCCGTACAATCCACCCAGGTATCGAAAACGCTGGACAATAGTTCGTGATTTTAGATAATGTTTGACTTCTTTTTTTCTTTGCAGAGGAGTGGATGAATTTCCTGGGTGAGAAGATGAAGTCCCTGGCTAAGTCTGCCACAAGCTTCATGATCATGATGGCCTTGTTCTTTCTGGGAATCTTCATGTACCTGTGAGTGTCTGCCTTGGTGCTGATTAACTGTGAAGAGCTTTATGCTCTGTGGATTTAAATAACGCATGTGACTGTGTGACTTGAGAAAGGTCGTTCCAAGATGTGCGAATGCCCATTTGTTTTTGGACAGTGTTAAGAAATAATTGAAAACATTGAACATTTCTTTTGAGAGATACACGAGTTGGTCATGACTGGTAGGGAATTCTTACCTTTGTTAAGTGAGAACCTCTCATTTCGTTTGAAGCTTTCTTGAAATTACAGATGTGAGTGATTCTGGATTTTGGATTCTCACGTCAAGTCTGAAGCATGATTAGGCAGGGAGGTCATCTGAAATGTGACCTCATGTGGGAATGGAGGCCAGTCCTGGAGACACAGCATGTTTCGCATGTGCTGCACTGGAAAACCTCCTCAGCGGAGGTGCCCTGCCTCCGCTGCTCTCTTTTCTTTTGAATAGTGGCTGCTGTTCTTTCCTCGAATGCCTTGACACCCTTGTATCAGAGGTGTTTCCACAGAGACCTCTCTTGTGCCTCAGCCTCCCAGCTCTCAGTGTGCATGACACAGGCTTTGAGATGATCTTTCAGGCAGTTGTGAGTAATACCTTCAGTAGTAATCACAAGGGGTCAATTGCCTCTTTAGAGATGAACCATGAGGCAACTTTTGAAAGTATGTAAGCTCAAATGACTGATGGACAATATTGAAGTGACACTGTGATCTTATCTGGTGCAGGGTGTCTGGAGGCGTGCACTTACTGGGGCTGGTGTGGATGAAGGGGCTGGAGGAAGTCAAGAAGCGCATCTTCAAGGAGGGTGCGAGTGGCGCCAAGTTTCCACGCATGGACACTGGGCGCCGACGCATCGGACTGGAGGAGAACATCCGGCTGCCTGTCACGGGGGATGAGGCGCTGCACCGGCTCCTTGCCTGCAAGGGCAAGGACCCCTACAGGTGAGAGTCTTCTTGGGTTTGGGTTATTCTCTTGCTCAGGAACAGTGAATGTAGTGGATCTCTCGGCCTTGCCTGCAAGGGCAAGGACCCCTACAGGTGAGAGTCTTCTTGGGTTTGGGTTATTCTCTTGCTCAGGAACAGTGAATGTAGTGGATCTCTCGGCCTTGGCTGTCCTGCAAGGGCAAGGACCCCTACAGGTGAGTCTTCTTGGGTTTGGGTTATTCTCTTGCTCAGGAACAGTGAATGTAGTGGATCTCTCAGCCTTGCCTGCAAGGGCAAGGACCCCTACAGGTGAGAGTCTTCTTGGGTTTGGGTTATTCTCTTGCTCAGGAACAGTGAATGTAGTGGATCTCTCGGCCTTGGCTGTCCTGAACTTCACAGTGGCTCGGGACACTCCAGCACCCAAGACTTTATGGGTTGAAAAACTTACTGATCAGCGCTATTTCTGATTGGCCGACTTTGTGTCATTGCCCAAGGATGCACACTGATTCTATTTACACACAAAGATGTTATGAACACAGTTTGCCTGAAAATCAGTAAATGGCACTTTCTAGTGTCTCATGCAGCTTGTGTGATCATTTTGGCAGCAGACACTTTTAAATGTTTGTTTCAGAAAGTTTGTGATTTTGTTTCATGGAAGTGTATAAATTCAGGTTGAAGTTGTTTGATTATTTAGATAAGAACGGGATAATGCCAGTTGTTGTATTTACGTTTCAGTATATTGGGCTTGAGAAATGACGCCAGTGAGGATGATATCAAGAAGTATTACAGGAAACAAGCTGTGCTTGTTCACCCAGACAAGGTAATTGGCAATAGTTAATCTTTCTTGTAAGTTTATTCTCTACCTGAACCGTCTGTGTCACTGCACTTTTTAAACTTTAGACTTCCATAAGACTGAGCCTGTATAAATGAAATGAGGTGGGAGGGATTGGGGGGAGGGGGGGAGAGAATGTTGACATTATTGTTTGTGTGTGTATGTGTGAGAGAGAGATGGACAGACAGACACAGATAGATAGAGACAGACGGACAGATGGTCAGACAGACAGAGTTTGACATAGTTCTGTCTTATTCCACAGAATCAAGAGCCAGGAGCTGAGGAGGCCTTCAAGATTCTAGGACATGCCTTTGAGATGATAGGAGAACCGGTACGTTCTCTGTGAGACACAGACCATGGGAATGTGTAGAGATCGAGGCCTCAGCGCTGATGCTTAAAACAGTAGAAGATGCCTTTGAGATGATAGGAGAACCGGTACGTTCTCTGTGAGACACAGACCATAGGAATGTGTAGAGATCGAGGCCTCAGCGCTGATGCTTAAAACAGTAGAAGAATTGAATGTAACAAAAACGTTGGCATATGATGTACAAGCATGTAAGGTGCACTCCCCCGTTTTCGCAGTGACAGGCCTTGGTAAACCAGTACCCTTGCTACTGTACACATGATTCCCTTCTGTCATGTAATACATGCAGGAACATCTTGGGGACAGATTTCTGTTTGTGGGGAAAAAGAGGAACAGTACACACTGAACTATTTGGTGTTTCATTGTATCATTAGTGCAGTTTGGGAAAGAAAACAGAAATAAGGAGCTGTTCTATGAATTTCTTCAAGTTAGTAACATGCAAATATCTGCTTCATACACTCCTTCTCATACAGTAGAAACAGTCCTCACGTTTATGTAGTATTTTCTTTGATGGCCCCAAGGGGATAAGTGAATGAACTGAATGCAGACTTCGGAGAAGGCTTGGCTATGTTGTGGTTGAATTTCCTTAGCGAGGTGTTTTTGAGTTGGTGCAAGCTGTGATAGTCATCGTGGGCATCTGTTGGTTTCAGGCCAAACGAAAAGCCTACGATTCCAAAACGAAAGAGGAAACAGATACTGAGGCCGCTATGGTACGTGTTGATCAATACTGCTCTTATTTGTGTGGATTGTTTTGATGGCTGTGTACCACCTCTTATGTGGCTTTTGTAATGATGTTGGTTTGAACAGAAGGGATGTTTCATTGTACAAATCTGATGCATCATTTTGTTTTCAACAATTTTTTATGGTAGTTCCTTTTGTTTCAAGTTATGGAAAAGAGGATTTGGTGACTTTGGATTTATGAGGAGGGAAAAAATTCACTGATAATAATGCAATTAAGAATTTGTTTTTACAGACATTATTTTTTTATTGCAGCACGAGTTTGCTGATTTACTGACCAAGCTTCAGGAAAAAATGCAAGAGGTAGGTTTCACTGAACACTCATCTACCTCTGTTGCCTATTTAGTGACCCCCACTTTTGCTGTCTGTCAAACTGAGGAAGGGTGAGCTTGAAACTTTTGATCTGTGATTAAACCAGGAATTTCTACACATCTGAGCCACTCGTGTGATAATGTTGTTGTTGTTGTGTTTCATGCCTCTGTGATTGCTACAGTGTGCACTTCATGCCATCCTCTTCTCAGTGGTTGCTCTGTAAAAAGTCTGTCATATCTGTGCTAGGCCTTCATCCTGGTTACCTTGTCTTTTGGATGAAAATGTTTTCTGACGTTGTTGCAGTGCTGACTGTAGCTCATCTACCTTGTTGACTCACATGCGAAGCAAAAGTGAGTCTATGTACTGAGCCGTGTCGTCCGTCCGTCCGTCCGGGCGTCCGTCCGGGCGTCCGTCCGTCCGTCCGTCCGGGCGTAAAAAACTTAAACGTTGGATTTTTCTCGGAGACTATTAAGTCTATCAACACCAAATGTGGCATGATGGTGTATGATGACAAGGCCTCAAAAAACATACATAGTGACTTGACCTTGCTTCAAGGTCAAGGTCACAGGAGCCATAAATGTGGTCTCAAAAACAGTCATTTTTCACATTTTCCCAATTTTCTCCCACTTTATTGAGAATGGCGACCTTAGCTACAAGTGGAATATAGGTCAAAGCAAGCCCTATCTTTTGATACCAGTTTGGTTGACCTTGCTTCAAGGTCAAGGTCACAGGAGCTCTTCAAAGTTGGATTGTATACATATTTTGAAGTGACCTTGACCCTGAACTATGGAAGATAACTGTTTCAAACTTAATAATTATGTGGGGCACATGTTATACTTTCATCATGAGACACATTTGTTCACATATCATCAAGGTCAAGGTCACTTTGACCCTTATGAAATGTGACCAAAATGGGGTAGTGAACCACTAAAAGTGACTATATTTCATGGTAGAAAGTGCCAATAAGCACCATTGTGCTTCCTATGTCTTGAATTAACAGCTTTGTGTTGCATGACCTTGGATGACCTTGACCTTGGGTCAAGGTCACATGTATTTTGGTAGGGAAAATGTGTAAAGCATTTCTTAGTGTATGATGTCATTGGTAGGCTTAGTTGTTTGACCTTGACCTTGAAGGTCACCTGAAGGTCAAGGTCATATAAAGGTCAAGGTCAAGCATGTGAGTCGTATGGGCTTTGCCCTTCTTGTTTTAATTAAATTGTTTTGGTGCTTCAGATGTATCCTTTTTTCAATGGGGATGTAACAGAGAAATCCATTATCATTAGGCAGATACCTTCAGTGTAAAAATTGAATGGCTAACCACTGATGGAATAGCTTCATGGTCTAGTGTTTGCATTCTGGTGAAACTGTAGGGAACTAGCAGGGTTAGTGCTCTGACCAAATAATTAATTGTGTCTTCACTTTTTGGCTTATTGGACGATGAAAATGTTTGAATGCGTGTTCCTGCTTCTTTGCTCTGTCACCCGTGTTTGCAGGAAGATGAGACTTGTGAGTGCCGTTTGCACTGTTCATGTGGCATGATCCAGACTTTGTGTGGTTTGCTTGTGCCAGGCTGCCAACATGATGCGGTGTGACAACTGTGGAGGCAAACACAAGCGAGTGCTGGTGGACCGGCCCTGGTACAACGCGCGCTACTGTGACAAGTGCAACTGCAGGCACCAAGCCAAGGAGGTGAGCCCTCGCCCCTCCTCTCTTCAGTCTTGCTCCATACTTCTCGGATGACCTGAACTTTGAGGAGTCAAGTCCATCGGCTCAACTTCCTCTCAAAATTTTGCTACACTTGGCATATATTTTATAGGAATAGATTTTATAGATAAACATTTATTTTATCATGAGGAAATTGAAAGTGTCATTCCTTAGGTAAAGTGCAATTTCTAGGTTATGACTTTCTGCAGTGCAGCTCTGTGTCTGTTTTCAGATCAAATGAGTTGTAATGAATATTACATTCAGCACCCCTGAAAAGGCCTGTAGCTTTTTAAAGATGAAGATGGCATATTCAGCTGCAATTGCATCTTGGGCTTCGTGGCACTTTAGCATAAGTTGTTCCGTATACCCATGCTCCAAACTTCATCACTATTCCCATAATATCCCTAGCTCCTACTGAAGTGATGAACTATTTCCTTTATTTTCTTCATCAAACACATTGCTCTACATTTATCAATCAAGTAAGGAACAGCAGGCACCTCTGCTACAGGGAACACGCATGAATGCCATCCGTAGTAAATGAGTGGGAAAGCTGGAGGGAGAGCTCACCTTTCCCTTGGTGGCTCAGGGTGGTATAGGCATGGCAGCAAGCAGAGGTTCATGGTGGAATGGGGCACGGTGCGTGGATGTAGGGAGAGCTCACCTTTCCTTTGGTGGCTCAGGGTGGTATAGGCATGGCAGCAAGCAGAGGTTCATGGTGGAATGGGGCACGGTGCGTGGATGTAGGGAGAGCTCACCTTTCCTTTGGTGGCTCAGGGTGGTATAGGCATGGCAGCAAGCAGAGGTTCATGGTGGAATGGGGCACGGTGCGTGGATGTAGGAAGGCAGAGTTTCCTGTAGGGACTGTGCAGTCCGGGCCTGACACCACCGAGTCTCTTGCAGGGAGACATGTGGGCGGAGACGTCCATGTTGGGGTTCTTGTGGCACTACTACGCGCTCATGGAGGGACATGTGTATGACATCACCGACTGGGTTGCCTGTAGGGTAAGTGACAGCTTTGCTTTTGTCCAATGCTGTATTTCCCTTTCTCAAGGAGATTTGGTGGCTTGCAGTTAGTGTGATCTTTTTTACTTGGGCAGACTTTACATTGTAACGGCAGCAGCCATTCACCATTCTATACATCTAATCAGAGATGGAAGTTTGACCATAAGCAAATAATATTGTTGCTAAGCTCCTGTGGTAGAAAGATTATTAACACTAACAGCTTCTCCACTTTCCTTTTCAAGATGCATTATCCAACTGAAAAGCTCTGTATGAAGAGGATGGAAATTGCAGCCAACATCTACTGCAGTGATATCAGAAGTAGGCTAACAGTGCCCTTACCTGGTTCCTCCTTGGAGGAGTGAGGAGTTAGTTGCAGGAGCTTTTTCTCTGCCTTCTCTTTCTGCATGCATTCTGTGTGGTTTTCTTATTCTAGCAACAGATAGATGTGCAAGTGAAGTTTGCTCTCATGATTTTGCTTCCTTTGTTGCTTTGCAGAAGGACTTTTTCAAGCACATGCAGGCCAATGCTCATGGTATATACTTTCGACTGGCTACGGAAGGAAATCGAGGTCGCCACAACCGTGCTAACTCAGGGTAAAACAGAACATTTAGTTGTTATAAGGAGCTCTCTCTTGTACTATGTATGTATACATGTACTTTCATGAATGTGGAGACCGGCTGATGGAAAACAAGATTAGTGAGCTGTCTTAGTCTTCATCTGCACTAATGTTAATCCTTCCACTTGTGTTCAGACAGATACACATTCTTCTTTGAGGCACAATATTTTCTGCATTGGCTGCAGTAGTATCAGAAGTGGACTAACCCTGACTTGGTTCCTTCTTAGAGGAGTTAGTCACAGGAACTTTTTAACTGCCCTCTCTTTCTGCAAAATGTTCTTTTTGTGTGACTGGATCATCTTGTCATGCTTTGCTTGGAGGAGCTTTCCCTCCGCCCACACTGACCTCTGTGTGGTTTTCTGCAGGGAGCCGGACATAGAGGATCTGATCAACCACTTGTTCCAGAAGACAGGGATGCAGCCAGACGGGACGTGGCAGCCCCCACCCCCCTCTGGGGGTGCTGGCCACCCCCCCGCTGGAGGCATGCCTAACAAGCGCACACGCCGCCGCAAGAAGAAGCACTGAGAACTGGTGTCTGTCGCATTTATAGTGCTACTGCTGCTTTGGACTGGACTGGGAAGGGACCATATGCCCCGGGGACTCTCGCCGCCTGTCTGACCTCACACTCTCCGCGCACCACTGCCATCCAGAAAGGCTTGCGCAAGCAGTGCCTCTCGTGTCTGGCATTATGAAGAAGCGTTTTTGGCCCTGGGGGTGTCTGAGAGTGCATTGCAGGCATACTGAAGTTTGCTCCAGTGTGCCCCGATGTGGTCGCTTGCATCCTGACACATGCACTAGTCTGCATCTGCAGTTAGCTTTGTATAAAAGTTAGAGACATTTTAACCAAAAGCTTCATTCATGCTATTACTTGAAGGGAAAGGTGATACTGTTGAATTCACAACTGGTGAGGAGGCGCCTTATTTTATAGAACTTTATTCAGTAGAAAGGAGTGGAATGGACACCTTTTTTCTTGATATATAGGAATGGTTTTGGTAAGGTTGTTGCTGCCCATATAATAATATACAGTGTGTTGATATTGATGGAAGGTAGCCTTGTTCAGGTGTGGCCCTACAAAATTTATTTTGTGATGTTTACAGCCCTCGTCGTCGTCACCTTGGTGGCTCCCTCAGTTTGCATTTATCTTTTGGAAGAAAGACAAGTTTTTTGCTCCTTCAGTCCTTGTCTTACCAGTTTTTGTTGCTAGGCTTCTGGCTTGACAGTTATTTTTGTGTTTGGATGGGTTATTACTTACTGTCATTATTTTGTTTTTCAGATGCTAGGTGCATTCTTCTAATGAGACTTCGTGGAGCCTCTCTGAGTCATTTATCTTGTTTTGTTGTTCTAACTATAAAGACGAATCCATATTTGCTTGAAAATATAGTTAAAAGATAGACCGCAGTATTCCTGACGATGAAACACACACACACACACACACAATCAGTGTTTCGTCTGCCCAGTAACGCAATACATTAAGTCATAATTCTTAACTTGCACTAATTCCATAACACAGGTAAATAAAAATATATATTTATATATAACAACTAAAATATGAATATTTGAAATATTCAAAGAACCAAAGTTTCATGTTTGCAACATGCAAGTAGGTAATCCGAGACATGGTACATAACATGCATTCAACGACAGATCCACTGTCTAACGTTGTGCTGCAATATCGGCAGAGACAGAGACAGCCTGCAGACCTCGAGATGCCGACCTTACTGGTTTTGGGTTCAGCCTTTCATTGCTGTACAACTGTTGATGCTGAAGTGGAAGTAGCTTGTTCAAGTATGAAAAATACAAAAGCAATGCAGAACGTTTGTGTTGTAAATGTTTTGGACCACTTTTTTGTGGACCGTTATAGGCCCATCCCCTATTGGCAGTTGCCGTCGCCTCCACTGTGGGCCAGACTGCCATATGGGTGGGCCAGAAAACACGCTGCATCCCTTTGTAGGACTTGACTCAAGTCCCTCCATTGTACTTTACAATGCAGGTACATTCTCTAAGTGATTGTGGAGCCATAATCCATATTGCTCGTTTTGTCTTTGACTGTCTTCAATTCTGTTGAGGTGTCAGTTCTGGTCTGAACTACTTATGCTGCCAATATGTATTCTCTGTGCCTGTGTTCCTCATCTCCCGAATGCGTGATGGGTTCTTTTGGTGGAGTTGTACTCTCATCTGACCTCGCCCTCCTCTGTGTTTCGTGGTGGTTGTGGGAGTGCCGTGAAATTTCATCAGTTTACAAGGACTGAAAGTGTTCATCACATGGAACTGTGCAATCTCTTCATCTTGCCAGTGTCGGCTTGGTTGTTTCGGTTCCAAACCTGTTGTTGCTCATGGCTTCCTCTTCCCTTTCACTCGAGGCTTGCACGTCTCCATTGATTCATGTACTTTCAATGAAGAACACATTGGAAGATGATTAGACACGAGCTGTGCTCAGCATGTGACCATATCCTTTCTCCGCCTTCGTGAAATTTGGTACAGTGTGACATATTTATGCATGTGGCATAAATCTCTGTGATCTATCTTCATATGGTGCTGCTGCCAAAACATGTGGCCATTTTGCTCTGTCAAGTTTTCAACCCATGTTCATGTCATATGGTGTGACTGCAGTAAACCCTCTAGACTTGTGCTCTACCCCTGTGGAAATGTGACCCTCCACCACTAAATGAGTCGGTTGCGCAGTCGAGTCATTTTGTGCAAACCGCCCACAAAGGAGGTTGGGGTTGTAGTGGTCGACTTCGAGATTTTTGTTTATTTGGCTTCTCTAGTCCCTTCATTGTATGAGTAAGTTTCGTGTTTGAAATCAACGTGTAAGAGTATGCTTTATGATTTTTTTTTAGTGTGGTAGTAAATCATTTACAAGAAAATTTCTGCGAACCGATCGTCAACATCAAGCATTTTCTCAAAGTTTCGTAGCCACCACTGCAACAGATCGACGGGGGAATACCCTAGGCTGCCAACCAAAGCCAAATACACTGCTTCATCTCTGTGGCAAATTTCATGAGTCTAGAATAAGGGTTGCTAAGGAAAAAGGGGGAATAATGTATCTAAACTTAAAACACGTTTTTCTCAAAAAGCGTATTTTTAGGGTGTCGATCTTCAAAGTCATGTGAAATTGTGTAGGGTAGTAATATTTTCCTGATTATTGCACCATTGAAAAGCTTGTGTGCTTTTTTTTAAACATACAGATCTCAAAATGTTCAAAATGCAACGAGTGCCTCATTTTGTGATGGAGGGTGACAAATAGTATCCCCCTCCCCCTCTGCCAGTAGCACTTTGTAGTGGTCCAGAGCTAATGCCATAAATCTGCAAAACGTGACAGCCTCCAGTCTTTTCTTCACACATGTCTGAAAGGGGGAAAGGCTACCTAGATCTAAATTTGCACTTCAGTGCCACCAAGGAGGTGGGACCAGTGTGAAAGGAGTCGATGTATGCTTCATCATTATGCAAAATAATATATATATATATACACACAGGGAATCGTGTCTCGACTCGAAGTTTGTCAACTACATCATTTCCTGTCCTGTTTTCATTTGCTTCGAGCCCAATTTTGTTTTTTGTTTTGCCAGCTTGTGGGAGCGGTAAGCACACATAATCCTTTTAAGTTTTTTCCAGCGAGGCTGGGATCCAGCCAGTTCTGCTGTGCCACACATGACATTTAGTTTTGCCATTGCAGGAAAATGCTGGCACAGGGTTTGTTAGGTTTGGTTTTAGCTTGTGACTCACTTGCTCCAATACCATAGGGGAGGTCTTCTTTTGGGCTTGATTTGTTTATGTGCTTGTGGAACCGTACTGTCGCACTTGCGATGCCGACAAGGCAGCTGGCTATGCACCAAAGGTTTGCCCTGTTCCCTTTCTTTTGTTTGTGCATAACATGTGGAAATATCAGTATTTTGTTTTACTCATAATCATGACCCACATAAGGCATCCGGTTCAAGTCAGCTGATTGGTGTCCTTCATGGGGGCAGGCAGATAGAAATGATGCAAATAAAATACTAGCAAGTTGAAGGATTTTGTCTTGTGATATTTTTTTAGCATGCTGATAAGTGCATGAAGGGTAAAGACAGTATTTTCTGGATGAGATGTACACTCCCCACTCCTGGCCTGGCCTACACCTCCCCTTGGAGAACCCAGTAGAATAGAAACTTTCATTGGCCTACATTAATTGTGGTCAAGGGAACATCTCGTGACCAGGTGCGTCACAGAGTGTACTCTCAATGCCACCATTGCAGTTTTCATTGTCCATGGATGCGAGATCTGCAATCCTAGTTGTTGTCACAGTAGATACTTGAGGAATCGTAGCTAACCTCTCAATTGTTGATGTCTAGATCTGAGGCAGTTGCTAAAGGCAATCCTACTTCCTAGCAACCAGGGCTTTCAAATTCAGTGAAATGTCATAACTTTCTGTGAGGATGAGAAACCATCGCTCGGCACAATCTTGGAGGCTTGCTGGAGCATTGCACGGACGTTGGCGAGTTTGTCTTTGGCAGGTCGATTTTAACATCTGAAATTCTGTCAATTTTTCTCTCTGGATCCTTCTCTCAGAAAAGGTGGTCTTCCAAACCAACAAGTGCATTGTTGTTGCAAGTTTGCTGGACAAAAGCTTGCTTCCCTTGAAATGTCAAACACATTTATGTTCATTAATAAGAAAAAAACACACGACAAACACCAAAATCAAAAGGCTTTCGGGCATACGCCCTTCTTCAGTTAATACAGAAACACATAAATGATGCAACACGTGACGTAAAAAACTTCAGAATGACATGACGTAGGCACTCCAGAGCTCTCCCCCTCCTCTCTCTCCCTCTCTCTCTCTCTCTCTCTCTCCCTCTCTCTCTCTCCCTCCCTCCCTCTCTCTCCAACACCCTCATCCCCCAAAAAATGTTCTAGCCCGAGTACTCGGAGCCCGAGCTCTCTCAGCATCCAGTGTCCAGAGTGTTCTCTCTCTCTATCTCTCTGTCTCTCTCTGTCTCTCTCTCTCTGTCTCCCTCTCTCTCTCTCTCTTTCTCTCTCTCTCTTTCTCTCTCTCTCTCTCTCTCTCCCCCTCTTTCTCTACCTCCAACTCTCTCTCTCTCTTTATGTTCACTGAAATGCAGTGGTTTAAAACTTGAATAGACACACACCTTGACGTTTTCATGGTAATGCACCTTTATTGGAGAGAATACTGTAATTGGCAGAATGGACTATCTGAAAGATGTATCTGGTTCACAGAACATCAGTCACTGACACATACAATTGAGATTATTTCTGTTCTGTTCAAATCTGGAGATTTCTTTATAGCAATAAATTTCATAGAATACAGCAAGCAGAAATTGAAATACTTTTCGCCAACAACCAGAACAACTGCACCTTGTATCATGGCACCATCAAGTTCTTTTACAATCATGTCTTTTTATTTATAGTAGCAACAATAAATATACAGTTCATCAAAACAGAGAGAATCTCTACTGTGCACAGTTCAATTGGGAGACGGTTTCCTGTGATTCAGCACAGAAGTGCTGCTTGGAGCACCTGTGTGCATGATGGATGGCCGGGGCAGCCAGAGACCAGGCCCGACACAGCAAGTCTGACATCGGCGTTCATGATGGATGGATGAATTGTGTTTTACGGCCTATCAGCCTTTGTAGGCTATGTAAGGCCATTAAGCACGAAAATCACAAGAACAGTTTAGAATAAACGTAATCCAGTCACGGTGTCCCTAGTTATTCGCCTCTTACGAATCTCTTAGGGAGACGCGGTGGGTCAATTCTTACCCCGAACCCACGGGGGATGTCGTTCATGAGACCTAGCACTTGATAGCACTCTTGAACAGCTTGCTGGGCATAGCACCACCAAGTGCTCAATAGCCTGCCACAGAAGGGATACGCTTGTCGATCCAGAATGGCTGCTTTTGGTGAATGGATGGAAGTTGACATAAAAAATTGCAGTGGCACACATTTCAACCTGTGCTTAATGCCCAATCTGTGTGAGAAGTTATGAGAAGGTAGGCTGATGTTTTTTTTTTTTTTTTGAAAGAATAACTGTTCTGAAATAATTACCTGGCAAGATGTGAGCACGACAGAATTTCACGACAGAATTCAAAAAAGTTTAAAAGTCATAACTCGATATCTTACATCAGCCCTTTGTTATGTAACCTCCCTTGATGCAAGTGTTGATAAATTGTTTTGACATAATTTTCTTATCATGTGGTGCTGAGCCTTGATAAACAGCTGCAGCATAATATGTCTTATCAGCTTCCTCAAGGAACAACCAATCTGTAGCTGCTGGTTTGCACAGAAGGTCAAGGAATCCTGCAGCCGCAGCCAGTGAGCGCATTTTGTTCCCAGCTGCAGAAATGCTCAAACTGCATCCTTGGCATAACCTGTATCACCTCTTTCCATCCAGGAGTAAAATGAGCTACCTGTGAGGGTTGTTCAAGCACACTGTTGTGCAGTGAATCCAAGATGCAACTGCAAACCAGCTCTGGATTGGAATACCAAGTGTAAGTGCCTGACAGTGCTTCCTGCCTTTCACTGCATGCCTTGCCATGCACCAGTAATGAAGTGATCACGTGGCCCAGCCATCAGGAGATTGAAGAGTGAAGGGTTTCAGGCCTAGATATGGGTGATATGTCACTACATCAATTCTGCATGCCACAACCACACCTCACAGCTGCTCGTGCAGTCATGATCCATTCTGGTCGACATGAAGGCTCACACGGTGTTACTTGTCAACAAAATCACACAGAAAGTTGTCCACTGCTCTAACACTATCATCCTTCTCATTACTGCATTTTAAATTATGCAGTTTTGTGTCTCTTGAAAAAAACTCAACTCTCTTCTCTCCAGACTATGAGGAAACTTTCAGTTTCAGTAATACAGATAAACCTGTGCTCACAAAAGCGTTTACACAGGCACAGTAATTTTCTTCATCTCTGTAACTTACCCTACACTCTCCCAAGTTAAACATGACTGCAGTCAGGATTCTATACAGATAATCACAGATTGTGCTGCCAATTTCTCAAGAGCTTTGTGAAATAATCTGTTGCAAGATGCAATGCTGTGTCCTAAAAATCACTGGCTGAAAACTTTCAAGGGCTCATTTCCCCACCATTCCTCACAGGGCTGTGTCACATTGTATCAGAGATGCTCTCATCTCCATCCGGTAGGTTTTTTTCCCTAATCTTCACTGTCATGCAATGAAGACAATGTTTACCTGCCACTTTCCACAGAAAAATGTGTAAGATCTTGCCCATGATGCACATTTTCTCCTAAAAACAGCAACCTCATTATTCATTCCTCAAATTTTCAACTTATCTCTTTGGATTTGCAATCAAGACCATAATTTCCGGAGCTTACATCCCCTCTCCCCCTAAAAAAGAAAAAGAAGAAAACAGAAATCTTGCCTAATTTGCACTGTTGTTTCCTTCGAGCAATTTCTTTCTGGATTGATGGTGTTGCAATCCACCCCCCCACCCCCAAACAAACAAACAAACAAAAAAAGCTTGCTAGATTTGCAATTTCCTCTGTGCATTCATGGTAATGCAACAATAACCACGTATCCTAGCCAATCAATAAAAAGGAAAAAAAAGAAGAAAAAAAAGGAGACTTATTTGACCAGCATGGCACAAATGTCTTTTCAAAGCCATTTTCTCAGCATTCCGCATTCACAGTGTAGCGACAAGGGCCACGTTTTCTGGCGTGTGGAAGTCCTGGACGTACTGACGCAGACAGCACTGGAGCCCGTGGGCCTCGAGGTAGCGCACTCGGCCCCAGTCTAGCAGGCGCTTGCACTGCCTCCCTATCTCCTCTCTCTCCTTCTGGCCCAGCTGTAGCGAGGACCTGCAACCACAGGGAAACTGTCCATAGTCCAGGGAGGCCACAGGAATACCTGCAATGCCTGTATTCTTAGTTTCCTTACAACTTGGTCACTCAACTATTTTGTTTATTGAACTTGAAAGTTACACATGAGACAGTAAAACGCTAAGTCAGTCTCTGTCTCTCTGTCCCTCTCTGTCCATCCATCCATTCATTTGTCCATCCATCTATGTGTGCGTGCGTGTGTGCATGCATGTGTTTTCTGGGTTCATGCTCCTGATTGACAGTATTGTCTTACTTGCCAGTAATTGTAGTTGAGACTTTCTAATCAGGCCTTGCCGTTGTGCATCCAGATGAAACAGGTATTGATTTACATTGAAACAGATTGTTGGCATGTTTGGGAATGACAAAAGAACAATCCATACAACACAATTTCAAAAGTCCACAAACAATCAAATCCAAGTCACACACAGCTGACGAGATTCTTGGTTTGCACAAGTAGGCGCCAAGCATGGGAGATGAGACTGGACAATGGCAACTCACTGAATCTGGGTGGAGGTCTGCTCCCACTCTTGTTCCACAGAATGCTCATCTTCCTCCTCCTCATGGTCCTTCTCCTCTGGCTGTCTGCTGTCAGTGCTCAGCTGTCCTCCCTCTCCCCTCTGTCCCTCTGTAGCAAATAGACAGGATGATCTATCAGATACATACTGACATGTGTTTGTTCTCTTTTCTCTCTACCTTGAAATGTCAATGCCATACTGTGTTTGTGCATACCAGGACTAGTCCACTCATCTGTTCTTCAAGCCTGACTTCCTAAATGTGTGTCTGAGTCTTCAAATTTGCCTCAATTTTTCTTAGACAACTTCTTAAATTGATAAGCATCATTCCACATATTGTGCCAAGAAATTTCACCACTGCCATCTGCCAATGCAAAAACAAACAAACAAACAAACAAAAAAACCAAAAGAAAGGGTAGTAGTTGTCTAATGTTACAGCACTGCAACCTTACACAGGTATTCAAGAGGGGCATGTCTTCTTCATCGTCTATGCATCTCCACCATCAGGATGACTTGCAAGTACGAAAGAGGATGATGCTGGCACAAGGAAGTAAACGTCTGGTGCCATTCTGACCCGGCAAACTGCCCCAAATGCATGAGAGTGACTTTGTACAATACTGACAAGAACTGGAAATAGCAAATTTGTGTCAGCAGCACTGACTCTGAAACCTTCTTGCAACAAGGGCAGGCACCATCACTATAGGGCAATAGCAGTGCTGCTGATGCTGGAAATAAGAAAATCAACATGCAAATTCCACAAACCACCACCCCCACCCCTGCACACACACGCACACACACACACACTCTCACACACACACACACACACACACACACACACACACACACACACACACACACACACACACACTCACACAGACACACACATGCACACACCATAACACACACTCACCCTCACACACACCAGACACCACACACACAAACATGCACACACCATAAAAAAACCACACACACACCAGACAACACACACACACACACCAGACAACAAACACACACACACACACACACATAGAGCTGCCAACCCACCATCATGCCAAAGAGTAGCATCCAGAGCTTTTTGGAGTAGCATTTAAGAAATAGGCGTAGCACACACGCACAAGAAGGAAAATGGCGATGTTTGCGCAGGCGCGAAGCGCTGAGCCGCCGGCGTGAAGTGGGGGGAGGGGGGGGGGGCCCTCTCAAGTTTCCAGGCTTTGAAAAATCATAGTTTTTCCCTGACGATCGTAGCATCGTAGCAAGCACGTCGAAATCGTAGCATGCTACACCTAAATCGTACCACTTGGCAGCTCTGCACACACACACACACAGACACACAGTCACACACACACACACAGACACACACACACACAGACAACAAACAAACACACACACACACACACACACACACACAGACAACACACACACACACACCAGACAACACACACACAAACACACACATACCGACACACACACACACAGACATGCACACACACACAGCGCTTGGTACCTGGGATGTCACGCCAGCCCCGCCAGGCACAGGTGGCCCAGCTGGAGAGGGATGAGAGCAGCTGGAAGTCCCTGGCGGTCAGCCCTGCCTCCTGCATGAAGGCCTTGCCCACATAGGCACGCCACTGGCACTGGTGGTGGCAACACAGTGCTATCACCATTCCCCCGGGCAGCCTGCAATAGTGACACTGTTGTGGTGACGTTATTGATGATGATGATTAGGAGGAGGAGGGGAAGAGGGAGGAGGAGGAGGAAGAGGAGGGAGAGGAGAAGGAGAAAGGAGGAGGAGGGAGGGAGAGGAGGGGGAAGGAAGAGGAGGAGGAAGGAGAGAGGAGGAAAAGAGGGAAGAGGAGAAGGGATATGGATGATGATGATGATGATGATGATGATGATGATGATGATGATGATGATGATGATGATGATGATGATGATGATGATGATGATGATGATGAAGAGGAGGAGAAGAAGGAAGGAAGGAGGAGAAGAAGCAGAAGAAGAAGAAGGAATTGTATCACCAGTCACAAAAAACAGATCTCAGTAAGGAAAAAAAATAGAGTGCATCAGCTAAGGTTTAAACCCAACTTTTCTACTTATAGGCTTTAAAATTCTTGATCTGCCATGCTGTCCCCTGTGTTGCAACTGCTGTCAAGGAAGTAAACAAGAGTTTGTCAATGATACCAGATTGAGACATGTCTTTCTGTCCATGAGGCAAGACATGTAAAGCCACACAATGTGAGGAAATATACTGTAACAAGATTATTTTAAGTCTGCAGAAAAATGCATACCACTTCTTGGCTTTGTAACCAATACCTGCAAGATGTGACCATAAGTGATCAATTCAGTTCAGTTCAGTCTCTTAACCCTGAGATAGGTTATTGAGGCACCACTGATGACTTTCGGACAATCTTCCTCCATCGATCTCTATCCTCTGTGGCTCGCTGTGAGTCAGCAAAGGTCAAGCCTGTCCACTCTTTGATGTTGTCTTCCCACCTCTGCCTCCCTCTCCTTCTCCCACCTGGTACGGTACCTTGCAGGATGGTCTTGGCCAGCCCACTGCCTCTTGACACGTGACCGTACTACTTCAGCTTTCTGCTTTTCACGATTGAGAGCAGGTCTTCGTACTGTCCAATTGCTCTCCTGATCCTGTTGCTGACTTCCTCATTCGTGACATGGTCTTTATTTGAGATGTTCAGAATCTTGCGGTAGCATCTCATTTCCAGGGCTTGTATCCGTCTCTGTAGTTCAGATGTGAGTGTCCAGGACTCACATGCATACAAGAATACGGATGTGATTATAAGTGATGAGGATCATACAAAAATGAAGAATTTCTAACACCTGCTCAAAATCTGGTTGCCATTCATGGTAGCTGGCAACCTCCTCTCAAGGCTTTCAGATCACTGCAAATCAAGTCTGGATAACGGCCTCAGCTCCACTTTTCCCAAGCAGATTAGCTTGGGTCTCACCTGATCTTCTTCACTGTTCACTGCAAGTAATGGCGTTGTTCTTCTGTCGTGGGAATCCTTACCTTTGTGGCACCTCTCCATCTGGCTTTAGCTTCTTTGCTGGTGGCTCCTGCTCCTCTGTCACCTCCTGCTTGGGGTTGAGAGTCTCAATCAGGCATCGAAGAGCCAGGTCTGCAAGACAGTTAGACTTCAGGTCAGGCACAAGACTACTCCACGCGCTGTGGAAGTAGAAGAGGTCAAAGTATGGCATCAATCCAAAAGAGAATGAAAAGAATTTGTGATTATGTGAGTTCATCCAGATTTCAACTTCACAATTTATACTTATAGAGAATAATAGGGGCAATTTGAAAAAACTGAAAAAATCTTCAAACATAAATATCTACGTGCAGCAGATTAATTTTAACATGTGAAGTCCAGGAACACCATTCAGATGTCAGCAAACCAGTTGTAGCAGGAGTATGGAAGATGGAGATTGAATACTGTCCTTTGAAAGATCTTTCAGTTTGGGAGTGGGACACATACAATGTAGATGGATGGGTGAGAATATTTTGATATAAATATGAGCTTCCATTCCAAAGTCCAGGTTTGTGTTCATTGTTGTTCTTGGAGACAGCAGGGGTGATGGAGCATGCGCAGGACCAGTTCTGGGCCTGGTAAATTCCAGACTCTATGGGTGGTAACAGAATGAACTACTATGCGCCGGCCCACATAAATGGCTTTGCCCCATGTGCAAAGTTTAAAACCGCATGAGCGTCAATTCCAAAGTCCAGGTTAGTGTTCAACAGACGTCTATCTGTCAAGGAAGGAGACAAAAGGTCATCTCACCTGTGGCCGCTCCACACAGGTGCTTGCCAAAGGCCACCAGGTTTCTCTCTGAGGCAGCTAGGCTGTCCACCTTGCCTGCAAGGAGGAAACCATACATTGCCACAAGTGAAGCTGTTAGAGCGTTCGGGCAGGATGGACAGGGAGCTATAAAAACCAAAGCTTTCACCAGGTAAACACAAGTACTGTGCACTCCCACCTAACTTCTTTTGGTGTCCAGTCACACAGTATTTTTCCCGATATTGGGAATTTTTACGTTTGCACCTTCTTTGCTGCTTGAGTTGTTTGTGATGCAGTGCAGAGTTGTGGTATGTCAAAGGTCAAGGTGCTATTTTTTTTGTGCCACTCTTCCACCCATTGATGCACACACCTACCCCCTGGTCATTGAGCTATCTCAAGTCCCTGGGGAGCATGCAACCAGGCTGCAGATGAGCGTGCCAAAGTTAGCTTTCACACTTTTCCAACTCAGCCCTCACAGGTACCTGTTTTACTCCTGGGTGGGGAGAAGCAATGTGAATAAAGCACCTAGCTCAAGGATGCAAGTCTAGAATCTGCACAGCTTGGAACACCACACCCACCTGCCGCAAGCGACTGCAGATCAAGTGCGCTAGCCACTCCGGAGCCCCACATTGTTGTATTGCGCACTGTGTTGTTGCACTGTGTTGTGTTGAGTGTGTGTTGCACTGAACAGTGTTGCATTGTGTTGCACTCTGTTGTGCTGCTTTGTTGCCTATAGATTCCTTCAGTGTGAATTCATTGTCACCCCTTGCATTCATTGGATGGTATATTGTTCAAAATGTCTCCTATCGGCAATTGGCAGTCAGTAAGACATACATTTACAACATCACAAACAGTCAGTAAGGAATGATGATGGGAGAAGTAGGATTGGGAAAATAATAGGCGAGAGGATAGGAAGGAAAAACATGTGCTTTGCTGAGGGTTCATTTACACTATACAGCTATGCTTTGCAAGAGAACAGACAAACACACATGCATCTTTGTATATGCCTGGGACCTATAAAGAAGTGAACAAAATACTGTTCAAAAGATCACCCACCTCTAACTACAACTTTGGAGATCACTTACGCACTGCACATGGAAGGGTAATGAGACAGAGGTGAAACTTACTCATATTCAAATGTTCCAGGTCAATGCGAAGTCTCTCAAACTTGGGCCCATTTTCATCATATTTGTGAACATTCTCAGCCTGGAATGAGTGAAGAAAATGTGTGGAGCAGTTGTCATAATGCCTTTAACAAGTGACCGTTAACTCACTGCTCGGGAAGGATATCAATAAATAGCCAACTTTTTTTATAGGGGAGACACTGGTATGAAAATGGTAAAAATGTCATTTTCTGGTGATTTTGACATAAGCATTTTTGTTTCAACCCTCTGCAATGTAATTTCAATATCTCTCTACTTAAAACATGTTAAAAAACACATAAAAATGCAACTGAAGTACCTAACCCATCTCAGAATTTTTGTTGGTACTGTTGGAAATGCTTAGAACAATGGAAAAAACAAGTTTTCTCACGTTTCATTTTTTTCCCCACATCAAAAACTACTTTTTGTGAACTTGAAAGTGTTCTTTATGCATGTAGCAACATTTTCCCACATGGATTTGTGATGTTAGCCCCTAGTTCAGCAGCTACACATACAAAAAGCTCTAAAAAAGGAAAAAAAATGTTGGTACATAAAATTAGTAAATATTATTTCCAGAAGTTTTTGGAAATTTCCCAAAAGGATGTGAAAAGTTTTAGGATATTGAAATCATAAGTCTAAGGAAACCAAAATTAAAATTTTGCTGTCTATAGTTTTTGTTGTACAATTTAGAAAAAGACAGACAATGACTTGTTACATTGCAAAGACAAATCCCACACAGACTTAACAAAGAGAGTGGAATGCCTGACCTTGTATCGAGTGGTGCCCCTGTCTATCAAGGTGAAGGTCATGTCCTTGTTCTCCGCAGTGGCTCTCTGCACCCAATGCGACAGCAGTCCTGCAGGCAGAAGGGGACCCACAGAATAGGGAGGGGTGGGGGGTGGGGGCTCGAGGTGTTGATTTTTGCTGTCTGATTGTACATGGACACGAGAGAAGAGAAGTTTCTTGGGGGTCAAGTATGGGATTGGGAAACCAGTCTGTTGCTGCATGTGGCTAGGACTTTATTATTATGGAGTGGTCTGAATGCACAGTCGTTTCAACAACCCTCTCTCCCCCTCCTCCTCCCCCCTCAACCTCTTTGGCTGTTTGGGGGCCACCCCTTGCTGGAGTAGCCCCCCAAATGCCCAGCAACAAGGGGTTCCAGCTGATGAGGGGGGCACCCAGTGACTCCAGATGCATGGGTGTAGGATAAATGTGCGCAGTTTGAATACACTTTGGTGGGTGAAAAGCTGCAATGCACAAACAAACACCTTACCCTTTACCTCCACCAATAACAAGCACATTACCATAGTCTACGAAAAAAAAAGTTGTGGTTAAGGGCATTTGGCAACAACAAAAAACGGGTCAGTAGGTTGGACTGCAATATTTTTTTTCTCTCTCTCTCTTTAGAAGAGGCCAAATTAAACATTTATAAACCAAGCTTTCTTTCACTGAAAACACTTTTATCTTAAATTTAGTGGATTCCCTGTGTGCTCATAGGGCAGGAGGGATGAGACAGCACACAGTTTGTTGTTTATCATCAGTTTATTTTGAACATATATATATATATATTTTTAATGATTGAAAAAAGTATAGGGTTGGCAGGAAAAAAAGGGTTGGTTACGGTTACCACGGCCATATCTGTTTTTGCTGTTGCCTCAGTTCAGGTGACACAAGGGCTCCATGCAAACAGCTGCCTACCTTTGCCAGCTCCAAGCTCCACAAAGCTGCAGCCAGACTTAAGCAGGCCGCGCTTCTCCATCAGGCCTATCAGGGACGCCTGCTCAAAGCAATGCAAACATCACACTAGTCTCACCAAAAGTTGCAGCAGTGGAGCACACAGAACGCTAACAGATGACTAGTGCTGGTGCCTAGAAATAGTCTGGGCAGTAAGAATGATGAAAGGAACAAAACAGGGGGCCAGATGAGAAGGAGAAAAGGAGGGGAGAGACAAGAGGACAGGAAGAAGGATGAGGAAGAGAAAGAAGGTAAAAGGAAAGGGAGGGAGAGAGGGAGGGAGGGATATATGGATGGATGGATGGAAAGATGGATGGATGGATGGATGGATGGATGGATGGATGGATGGATGGATGGATGGATGGATGGATGGATGGATGGATGGATGGATGGATTTCACTTTTAAATTTTTTTGAAAAGAAACTTGCTTTTTGAAAATTAAATAAGTGGATGTGTTGTAACCCCTGACTGGCATGGGAGGGGAGATGGAGGAATGGAGACGGAAGAGGAAGGTAAGAAGGAGAGGAGCAAAAACAATGGAGAAGAAGCAGTAGCAGCAGGAAAAATAAAAAAGGTGTGGTTTTATATAGTGACCTATCACCCATATCTAGGTCTCAAACCACTTTAGGCTTTACCCCTGATCACTGGGCCATTCTGAATCAACCCTTCTCTGGTAGCTGTACCTGATGACTCAAACAATGACAGACAGATAAGATGCACACAGTCAGGTACCAGCACCAACTTCATTCCCTGGGGAGAGTTCCAACTTGATGCTGGCTCATGGCAGCATACTAGGGTTAATTGGCATTTACAGTGAGCCATAGCTGTCCTCACAGGTACCCAGTTTTACTTCTGGGTGGGGAGAAACAATGTGAGAATGCAACTCTGGGAACCTTACAGCTTTGAACTCTGCACCCACCAGCTGCAGGCCACGTGCACCTTTGAACTCTGCACCCACCAGCTGCAGGCCACATGCACCTTTGAACTCTGCACCCACCAGCTGCAGGCCACTTGCACCTTTGAACTCTGCACCCACCAGCTGCAGGCCACGTGCACCTTTGAACTCTGCACCCACCAGCTGCAGGCCACTTGCATCTTTGAACTCTGCACCCACCAGCTGCAGGCCACTTGCACCTTTAAACTCTGCACCCACCAGCTGCAAGCCACTTTCACCTTTGAACTCTGCACCCACCAGCTGCAGGCCACATGCACCTTTGAACTCTGCACCCACCAGCTGCAGGCCACTTGCACCTTTAAACTCTGCACCCACCAGCTGCAAGCCACTTTCACCTTTGAACTCTGCACCCACCAGCTGCAGGCCACTTGCACCTTTGAACTCTGCACCCACCAG
The DNA here is from genome assembly GCA_034096865.1 of Theodoxus fluviatilis. Classification (NCBI taxonomy): domain Eukaryota; kingdom Metazoa; phylum Mollusca; class Gastropoda; order Cycloneritida; family Neritidae; genus Theodoxus; species Theodoxus fluviatilis. Next base: position 88,365 of record JAWQFJ010035390.1, on the reverse strand, counting down.
CTGTGGGTTCCCTGCTTGCAAAGCTTACCTGTTGGTAGCGATGCCGCAGAGCCTGAATTCCATATGTTGAGTTTTCAAGTTCCTCCTTCATGCAGCTGTGTGTGGAAATCTCTGGTGGGATGCTGCCAATGTGCTCTGGAAAATTGCAATGTCTTACAAGCAACAGCATAATGTTTTCCTGATTTAGTGTAAACTTGAGAGAACTTATTGATATTGTCTATTGCTGAGAAATGTGTATGTCCATTGTGATGTATTCTTGTTCATTTATTTCACCATTTCTTTCTGCCAGACAGGAAAAGTTGTTTTAAGGTAAAGATGATCTTTTATATTGCAGCTTTTCACACATTAATGGGTGCTATTAACTGCACACCTCTATACCCTGGCCATTGGGCTACACTCGTCATCATTCTAACACAGGAACTAAAGATACACTAAAGCAATTGGTGTCAATTAGAATGGAAAGGTATTCCTCATAACAACTAAGACATAGAAGATTAGAGATCCATGGAAAGATTCAATACAATTGAACAAAGAATACAGAAAATGAAAAATGAAACATTTGTCTGATGGGACTGATTTTGGAGAGATTATGATCACTATGTCAGTATTTTGTCGTCTCATGTGTCAGTTCACTCACCATCGTAGAGTTTGTTCACCTTTGCAATCAGACTAAGGATTTCATCTTTGGGAGTGTTGTGAACAGAAGCCTGCAAAAGCATCAAGGTCCTGGAGCATGTTTTTTACGTCTTCAACAATGATATAAGACAACTTTAAAAAAAAGTAAGCACTTGTACATGTACTAGCATTGTAACCATTTGTCATTTGACTAAATACGCTCTGCTTCTTGGGGTATATCTGTTCCATCAGACACAGTTTATGCCGGGAGATCAGTTACTTCATTTTCGACACACACGCATGCACACACACACACACACACACACAAACACGCACACACACACACAGACACACACACACACACACACAAACACACACACACACAGACACGCACACACACACACACACACACACACACACAGACACACACACACACACACACACACAACTGAAAAAAAAGTTGTGGTCAAATAGGGTAATATGTAAACTAAGAAATAGGGTCAGTAGGACAGTATGAACTTTTTTCTTTGTAGAAGAAGCCAGATTAACATAAATAATCCCAAGTTTCTTTAACTGGAAACACTTTTTAAACAAGAAGGGCAAAGCCCATACGACTCACATGCTTGACCTAGACCTTTATATGACCTTGACCTTCAGGTGACCTTCAAGGTCAAGGTCAAACAACTAAACCTACCAATGACATCATACACTAAGAAATGCTTTACACATTTTTCCTACCAAAATACATGTGACCTTGACCCAAGGTCAAGGTCATCCAAGGTCATGCAACACAAAGCTGTTAATTCAAGACTTAGGAAGCACAATGGTGCTTATTGGCACTTTCTACCATGAGATATGGTCACTTTTAGTGGTTCACTACCCCATTTTGGTCACATTTCATAAGGGTCAAAGTGACCTTGACCTTGATGATATGTGAACAAATGTGTCTCATGATGAAAGTATAACATGTGCCCCACATAATTATTAAGTTTGAAACAGTTATCTTCCATAGTTCAGGGTCAAGGTCACTTCAAAATATGTATACAATCCAACTTTGAAGAGCTCCTGTGACCTTGACCTTGAAGCAAGGTCAACCAAACTGTATCAAAAGATAGGGCTTGCTTTGACCTATATACCACTTGTAGCTAAGGTCGCCATTCTCAATAACGTGGGAGAAAATTGGGAAAATGTGAAAAATGACTGTTTTTGAGACCACATTTATGGCTCCTGTGGCCTTGACCTTGAAGCAAGGTCAAGTCACTATGTATGTTTTTTGAGGCCTTGTCATCATACACCATCATGCCACATTTGGTGTTGATAGACTTAATAGTCTCCGAGAAAAATCCAACGTTTAAGTTTTTTACGCCCGGACGGACGGACGCCCGGACGGACGCCCGGACGGACGGACGCCCGGACGGACGCCCGGACGGACGGACGGACGGACGGACGACACGGCTCAGTACATAGACTCACTTTTGCTTCGCATGTGAGTCAAAAATAACTTACACAGTGGATTCCCTGAGCACTCATGGGTTAGGGAAGATGGGACAGCGTACAGTTTGTTGTTTACTGTCAATTTCTTTCTTTCATTTTTGTGTGTGTGTGATAAAAAAAAGTTCAGAGTCAGCAGAAGAAAAAAGGGATGGCTGGGTTACTGTAACCACAACTATTTTTTGGGTTGGCCTTCTGAAAATTATGATGACACATTCTGTGAACCCGAGTCAGAAGTGACTCTGGCACAGTTTGCAATGAATGCGTGTCGCATTAAGCGCAAGGCCTGAGCTAAATATAGTTAGGAAAGTTCTGAGCTCAGGTGTTGTTGCTATGCGAGAGCCCGTTGACCGCGTGGGGGGATGGATTGAATCAGTAGGGGGTCGAGGGAGATTCGAACGCGACCTTGAGGGCGCGTGCCCTCGTGACCACAATAGCGTCCCCTCGTGACACAATAGCTTCCCTTGATTGGGTAATCATAGCGTGGAGTGTTGAACCGTTTGGCGTTAGGCGCGAAGTCAGGCAGATCATCGTTTGCTGTTGGGCGAATTGGACGTGTGTGTGCGTGCGAGACGCCGTAGGCCGTGGGGCGCGCTCAGGTCGACCATGGGCTCTACGTCTACTGAGTAGAACAACGTTCCGTCGGATTCACGGCCTGTCATTTGAGGTGGGTGATGTAAATTTGTGCTTGGGCGCGTGAGTGCGTATATACGTGTGAGAACGCCATTTTTTGACTGTATTAGATAATGTGTAAATTGCTTAACAGGGTGAGTAATTGTCGGGCGGGAAGCCGAGACAAATATCTAATTGTTCTTAGTGAAACTAGTCTTTGGGTTCTTTAGTTAAAGATGCGCGCGAGCGTCTAGTGTAATTGGTGCGAGAGAAGTTTTGGCTTGTGTTGAGTGCAGCGGGGGCACCGCTTTATCGTATGGCTAGTGACTGGTTGTCATTGATGTCATTTGAGGCCAACTTTTGAGGGAGAGAGAATGGGATTGTAGTATCCTTCTTCTCCATCAGTATTCGTACCGTGGCAGTGTTGCCGCCGCAGCAGTGTGTCGCTGCATGTCTGTTCGTCTGAGTGTATCCACGCTCGTCGGGGGCGAGGTGCAGGAGTCTCTACCGAGGGTGGATGAGTCTACGAGGAGAGGAGTACCTGTCCGCTACACCGCTGGAGGGGAGACTGACAATAGAAGGAGAGCGCGTGAACAGGGAGATTCACGTACACCTATCCGTTGAGGGATATCAGTGTGTGTTGTGTCAAATTTGTGCTTGATAATATGTGCTATTCCGGAGGGAATCAGAGAGAGAGCGCAGTACGGTAAGAGTGGATTTTCTTACGCGCCATTATCCGTGAGTGAAGCTGAGGGGAACTCTGACATGTAACTTTGGCTAGAGGCCATTGTTGTATTTCTCAAGTGTGAGAGGGACAGACTACGCAGAGAGGTGGTTGGATGGACGCTGCTGTTTGTATTCATTCTCTGAGGGAATAGACTGCGTATAGGTGCGCTCGACTGCCACCTAAGAGTCTAGAGTAATTGGTATTATTCTTATCCCTGACTTGAGACTTGAGAGGACAGTAATCGTTAAGTTCCTTCGAGGAGCGATTACGTGGGTTAAACGTGTGATGCTACATCGCTGTTAGAGCGAGAGGACAGAGGAGACGCGAGGTGTCAGTCATTGTATGTAAATTTAAGCGTGGGTGACCTCCGGTCACAAGCGGAGGCCTATGGTTGGAGGACACCCCACGCCTTCCAAGTAGTCGAGAGAGACCACGCCTGCTGGGGCGTGTTATCTCTCCCGTGGACTTGTGCATAGAGGAGTCATTTGTGTATTGTTTATTGTGCATGCTCGGGGATTGTCTTTTTGGGGTCGGGATTTCTTTTAGCTTTCTTTTCTTTGATTAAACATTGTTTTCAAATTTAACTCACCCTCAGTGTCATTTAATTGTGGTTGTTTTCTTTATTTATTCATTTAGTTGCAGGAAGGCGACAATCAGGTTTTTGTATGAAAAACCTTTAGGGAATTGTGTTTGTTTATTTAATTAACATCTGGATTAAAGGGCCATAATTCAATAGACTCACACAAAACCCCCCTAACAAGCGACAATGCGTAATAGACTTGACCCTTCGCATTACAGCATTGCACCAAAAATAGTTTGTTCTGAACCTATTTTGCTCTCCACTTTTTACAGATATCATTCAGATGTCAAGACTTGTTTCCATTTCGACACAAACATTTTATTTTATCGAATAATAGCTTGTTTATTGCCTCAAAAAGACTAAGTTATGAGTTTTGTGCGAAATAGTCTTAGAACTACTTTAACAGCGTATGTCAGGGATGGATGGATGGATGGTGTTTTACGGCCTATCAGCTTTTGAAGGCAATATAAGACCAGTAAACACGAAAATCACTAGAACAGTTTAGAGTAAACGCAAATCAAGTCACGGTGTCCCTAGTTATTCGCCTCTTATGAATCGCATAGGGAGACGCGGTGGGTCAATTCTTACCCCGAACCCACAGAGGGATGAATGTCAGGGAGCAGATCGGCTATTCCACAAGCCTCTCGTGTGACCTCCATTTGCATATTTCGGATAAAAACCTTCCATCGCGTGATGTCAACTGGGCTAGAGACACTTTCGCCGGTAGGCAGTCTCTAGTGAACTAGAATTATGACCACATTGCCTTTGTTAGGAGTTATATCAAACACTTAGAAAAAGCATTTGTTGATTCATGCACATTAGCTCAAATGCTTAAACTTTTTTAACATACACAGCACATGCTTGTGTGAAAACTCAGATTCTACTGATTCCATCTTCTTCTATATCTGTATCATATGGAAACTCTGCTGCCTTTTCCCCTTTATGTATGGAGATGAAGAGGTCGGGTGTGGTTGCATTGTGTGTGTGTGTGTGTGTGTGTGTGTGTGTGTGTGTGTCTGTGTGTGTGTGTGTGTGTCTGTGTGTGTGCGCGCGCGTGTGCAAGAGCATAAGAATGAAAGGAAATAAAGTGGTCAGGTGTGGTGCATGGGTGCTTGGAATCTACCAGGTGAGAAGGAAGAAGGAGGGTGCTTGATAACAAAGGGGTAGGGGAAATGGGGTGTTTGAGGGGAGAGAGAGAGAGAGAGAGAGAGAGAGAGAGAGAGAGAGAGAGAGAGAGAGAGAGAGAGAGAGAGAGAGAGAGAGAGAGAGACACTAATGCGAAAGGGAGTCTCACCTATTATATTATTTGTAAATATACTTTTTGAAACTGTATATATCATTTATCATTATGTATTTTAGAGATCACGAGCTGTAATTGTACCAACAAATTTCCACATCTGGATTTAAAAAAAAGATTGTCTGTCTGTCTGTCTGCCTGTCAAGATACTTTCATCTTATTCTAAATTCACTTTGTGGCTATTTTTAACGTGGTATTTCGTTACCATGAATTGATTGTAACCTGTGTTATTGTGTGAATTTTGTGTGGGATAGAGGGTGGGTGGGTGGGTAGGGGTGGGGGATGGGATGGGATTTGATTTGTTTGTTTTCTTGTTTTAACAAAGACTGGATGTAAGATAGGCAGTTATGCCTAATTCACGTATTTCCCTTGAAAAATAAAGTTTTATCAATCAATCAATCTGTCTGTCCCCTATGACAGTCACAGTAAACACATTAGACAAACCTTGCGATCAGGGACAGTTTCTCCTGCATCGTCACCAGAGTTGATTCCCTTTGAATAGTAGGGCTGCAAAATAACAGACAGGACTAACTGATATCAAATAAAGACAGGATTAAAGAAAAGGACAGCAGGAAGAGAAAGAGATGGACAGAGGGACAGATGGCTTGGCAGCCTGACTGGCAGATTGATGGTGATGGAGAGAGAGTATTGTTACAGAAACAGTGACTATGCCAGAGGCAGTAAGACACTGAAACTCGTGAAAGGCAGAGAAACTGCGCAGCTGGAGACAGTTATGTGGACTGACAGGGCAAGAAAAGACAGAACAATATCACACGCATGCACATGCGCCCATACATACACACACACATGCACACATACACTCACTCACACACACACGTGCATACATACACACACACACATACATGCACACACACACATACACACACATGCACACATACATTCACTCACTCACTCTCTCTCACACACACACACACACACCCACACTCACATACACACTCACATGCACATGCACACACACACACAAACACACACACACACATAAATAAACACACACATGCACTCACACACACACATAAATAAACACACACTCACACATACACACACACATGCACACACACACACACACACACACACACACACACACACACACACACACACACACACACACACACTGTGCCAGACACTCAGGGAAATAATATGACAGACATAAAAGTTATCAGAAGAGGTTGAGAAGAAGATTAGGAGGACATAATTTCTGAATACCTCCTTTGGCTGATTCTGAAAGTTGCATTTTTTCAAATGTTTTTGGAGCTGGTCTTCATAGCAGGAGCTGCAACAAACACACACACACACACACACATAAATTATAAGATTGAAGTAGAAAGGATATGCAAGGTGGCAAACATTCAGTACTGTAGGCATTACATTAAATTTCATGATGATTTCTACTGAGCACATGCACGGAAAACTGAATCAAACACTCAACGCACAAACACATGAAAAACCTTCAGAGAATTTGAAAAAATGGTCAAGACTTTAATTCATTTTGATAAATAAAACATGATAATGTCTATAGATTGATGGGAGCTTAAAAAAAGAAACAGGTAGAAAATTCCTATTAGCCCTAGCTGAATTGTTTATACTCTCATGCCTTCACATGCCATCTCATTCTTGGAGGAATTACGCAGGCACTACAAATGAATCCTTGTATTGCATTCTAATGAGTGGATACCAGCATTCAGTCATGACCAATATTTCTCTCCCTGCCTAATGATTAACCTTTAGAACTATAGTATTTGATATTTAAGAAAGAAAGAAAGAAAGAAAGAAAGAAAGAAAGAAAGAAAGAAAGAAAGAAAGAAAGAAAGAAAGAAAGAAAGAAAGAAAGACAGAAAGAAAGAAAGAAAAAGAAAGAAATGAAAAAAGGAAGGGAGAAAGAAAAAGAAAGAAAGAAAGAATGAAAGAAAGAAAGAAAGAAGAGGAAGAAACAAATAAATGAAAGAAAGGATGGTAGGAAGGAAAAAAATATAAAGAAAAAAAGACAGAAGGAAAGAAAGAAGGAAAGAAAGAAGGAAAGAAAGAAAGGAAAGAAAGAAGTAAAGAAAGAAAGAATGAACGAACGAAATAAAATCTGGCAGAGCAGTTGTGATTTTCATGACAGGAAGCCAGAACAAAGTTTGAAAGTTCTTGCTTATGGATGGGGACTTTAATTAATATCAAAGTATGGAAAAACATTTGAAAGAAAAAAGGGCTTACTGCTTTGGATTGTTAGGACATGGAATTCTTTTCCTTTCCAGCTGAACCTGACGAGAAAAGAGTAAAAGAATCATACCATTTCTGCCACAATTCATTTATGTTAAAAATGTTATACTACTTTTTGGATGTTAGGTCTTCTTACAAGTAGAATAACAAACATTTAGCGTTTTTAAATATTTCTTTTGAAGAGATCGGTAATCTATGGTATTACAAAAAGTATGAGACATCTCAAAAGTTTGCTTGAAAGTAATATTTTTGTTCCATTATGGATGTGCAGCTTTTGTTTTCATTGACATACACACATTTTCTCTCCTTCATATCTTGAACAAGGAAGAGGCTGTAGTCATTCTGAATACATTCCTTCCTCGTCGTTTGTGGCCCATTTAATAGGTTCTAACTTTTTTTTACTCCCGGTACGACATTACAGCTACAGTCTGGCCGTGGTTTTAACATTCCTATTCCGAAATGCTACTCGAGTAATAGTGCAATTAGTGTCTGTCCTTCGTGAATGTACATTTCCTTACAAGCGCATACAAAACACTGTAAAAAGTGTGACTTCAAAGATTGGGAAGCAATCTCCCAACTCACTCCAAGGATGCATGCATGTTCAGCACAATATTTCTGGCCTTCATTTGGACGGAATCTACAAAATCTCTTTTTCCTCTCGAGGTAAAATGCGCACTGCCCCTCTGGCGGTGTGGGCGAGGAGTTGGTGTTAGGGACATTCGAAGCCATGCCCGTGGATGAATGTAGCTCGAAACCACGTTAACCGGAAGTAAACATACACCATGATACCAAAGACCCTTCTTTTCCCCCCTCTCACATT